>CAIGRB010013431.1:44474-68059 GCA_903798255.1 Fraxinus quadrangulata
TTGATAAATTGTATTTAATAGTTGTTATGATATACATGATGTAAATGGATGATTAGATTTGTCGAACAATTATTATATATTTATTGTAAGATCATTTGAGCATTTTTAAATCAAAATCATATTTATTGTTTTGTTTTTCTCAAGCATAGCGTCATAATCCACTTAAATAACTTTGATGGATGGATTTGCAATGGTTGTCATGTATTGACAATGTCATTAATGGTGAAATAAGTTCCTTGAAAAATGATTGTTGATGATGAAGAAGATGATAAATGCAAATGGTGAATTGTCTGACCGACATATCATTCTCAACATTTTATAAATGTCGAGAATTACACTTCAACTATAATTCTTGATGTTTTAAATGTCGAGATTTATGTTACAAACTTAGCGAGACTACATAATATTTGATTTTAACCATTGACCATATTTCTTACAGGTAGTATATTTGTTTTAGGTAATCGTGTTAGCTAATCTTATTTGAAACAATGCTAAAAATAAATCATATCGAGGTTGTTTCAAATCATATCGAGGAGATTGTACACAATCAAACTACAGTGATTTCACCACTTCATTAACATAAACAATGACAATGAGTTTCTTATTTGAAGTGGTCACAAAACTGAAGATATAGTTACATGTCCTCAACAATGGATAGAAAAGATATCTCACTAATATTGTCGTCGAAGCTTATGATGATGACATCCGCGATGACATCCGGACCCGATCCAACATCATCAACCAACTCATCGACATATTAAATGCCAAACAAAAGATGGTGTTCGTCCGATGGAATTTCGATTGGGATGATCTCACTATGGCAATACGATCACCAACTTTGAGGTCGCTTGGCTCACCTTCGTTTCCCAAATCAGGAAATAAGATTCGATGAACACTCACTCGACAGCGATGGTTCCCAGGTTGCGGAAGGTAGGGAACAACGACATGTATTTCTTCATCGTTGTCCGAATCGATGATGATCGGATTGTCCGCTGAAAACCAGGGCGAGGAGAAATTCATAGCAATATCAACATGAGGAGTTTCTTCGCTTGAAGAATACATAGTTGGAAGAAGGAGATATTACTGGTAGAAATTGTTTGTGAGGAATTGTGTTTGAACATTGTTTTTGAATTCACTACATGCTTATATAGAGGAGTAAAGTATGGTGTAATTACATTACAAGACTACACACCAACTCCTACTCTATGTAATTATAATTGATTGACATTTGTTTGACATAAAAGACCTTGTGCTTGTCATGTGAATAATAAATTTGTATTTATTATCAACATGCTTTGGTTAAAGTCAACACAATACCTTACTATACATATCATGAGAACTTTGTTAATGACAATGGATTTATAGCACACCTTTTATTGAAATCTTATTGAAGAACTTCTACGTCTAATTGGTTCGACTTAGTCCTTGACATTTCATGTTGTTCTCGTCATTTCAAAATTTGTTATCGACATTTGGACCCTATTTATCACAACACTTGACATTTCATGTATTTAGAACGAGATTTCATTCTGTTTCCATCAGTTCTATACATTTCTAACATTTCTCGACATTAAATACATGTTATTCTCGACAACTGATATTTCAACTGTCAGGAACGACAATTCGTAAATTGTACACAAAATAAGACCTGAAGAACACGCAATTACTGAAACAAATTACTGGTCTCCATTCCACTTCTACATTGACACTAAGAACTATACCATCAACTAAAAAATCTGCATAATGATGGTACACAAAACGATGTTGCAAAAGATTTTTCCAAAACACACGATGCTATGCTCCAAACCGTTATATACTAACTATGCATCCCTCTTACCATTTCTACGATCGGACCGTGTGAAAGGGGTCCACGTGTTAGCACTGGGCATCTTGACCCTGAGGGATCGCGGTCAAGATGGCGATGAAGCATTGATTGTAGAAGGATCTACGATGGTGGAAACCACGTCTGAGGACTTTCTGGCCAAGTCAACGACGTTGCAAGCATCTATTTCGAATGCCTCGACATGCTGTTGTTGGGTAAGGACAATTCATCATAATCATCACGTACAGGCATATCTCAATCGCCTAAATCACAACCAAATCTACCGTACTTCATTTTTGTAGTATAAAGATGATGGTGTTGCTAACTTGTGAACTTTGGGACGGAACGCGTTCTTCCTTCGAAATTTTGTATCGATGTGAGGAAGTTATCTACAAATACAAAGACAAATCAGAATTCGACAATTTATTTAGTAAAAGCAGAGTTATCAAGTAATTTACAAAAAAATAAGGAGAACTCTAACTTAGAAACACATCCGCAAGAGAGAAGTCTATTAACAGAGAGCATAAGAACTAACCTAAAAATTGGGAGAGGGGATCACTCAATTGACTACTTTTGGATAAATGAAGGGTGGTTGGTTCCACAAATTAATCGTTCATTAAAAAAATCTGTTGTGGAGTTATAAACACAATTTATACTTTCTTTACCTGAGTGGTTGGTCCAAGTTTAGAAAATAGTTTGCTATACAATTAATAAAATTCTTTACCATGCTTACTGTGGAATTACAAATACAATTTATACTTTCTTTTCTTCGATGATGATGATGATAGATTATTACAAAATCTGTTGATGGTTAAAAATGCACAGGAATTACAAAATCTGATCTTTATTTAACACAAATGAGACTTCTATCTTCTGAGAGTAAACAAATAAACACCAATATACTTCTCTGTAGAAATGAGAAGACGTGAAGATCCAAGAAAGAATATCATCAGGCTTTCTCAATGGGAAAAATCATGTTTGTTTGATATAAAACAATGGTTATTTTGCAATATCTCAGGTGCTCGTTATACTTTACAAAGAATTTTAGTAGGAAACTAAACAATTTATAATCATAATTTCGTACTTCTATGCTCAAGTCTCTAACTAATAGTAAGCGTCCTCGATAGTTCAAGCAAACAAATCATAGCACACAGTTTTTCTTACCTTCAATTTTTACCATTGCTGTACATTGAATTATCTTTTAAAATTTACGACAACTCTCCACACAAGTTTCTCTCTGCTCATACAACACAACAAGGGAAACAAACTCAATTTTATTCGCCACTAAGTTTGAGTTTAATTACATGAATAATTTTTCATCATTCCATTTGATTAATTGATAGATCTAGGAAATCTAAAACAATTAGATCGTTAACAATTATATCAGGTAATGTTAATTTTTAGTCGACACTCCCAATTCTGCTCACTAAAATCATGTCACTCTCCTGAAAGGAGAGCTTTTTTAAGTCGACACAAAATATGTCACAACCACTCAAGTCATCCGTATTTAATTTATCTTCTCTCTCTCAGTTGAATTACATTTTCCCATTTCAATAAAGAGAATTTCCTTCACCAAAGAACAAAACTTGTCCCCATGAGAAGTTTCATGAACATAGAACAATAATAAAAATTATACTTCTTGAATTTACAAATACTATTTGCTTGCAATGTCACTATATCAGTACTAATTAATATCTTGAAATAGTTTTTCAAAAAATAAAACAAGAAATTGACACCCATTAATTAATCGTTCAAATAAAGATGAAAAAAATGCAAAATCCACGTGTAATACATCAAAACAACCCATGTTCCTTAAATTAAGCCTCCATTTAGAAAAAGGGAAAACTACAAGCATGCATAAGTATAATGAAAAGCACATTTTGAACAATATGTAATTGAACACAAAACATATGATAAATACATCCACACATAAATATATGCATGTACACAGATAATCACAATAATAAAAAAAGAATTGCATATTAAGCAAAGGATTAATCAGTACTAATTCCAATGTAATCGCTATTAGTGGAATGAAGTAATTAGTTTACTTCATTGCCCCACAACACAATGGATGGTTCAGAAACCTAACCTAGGATTGAGCGGCTTCTTGATCACAGTTGCCGGAGAATTATTTTACAAAACGTTTTCACCTCTAATACCATGCATCCTCAGTCGCTGCCGGCAAAACCAGTCCACTTCTCCAAGCGAAACACGACCCGTGGTAGTGATAATGAAGAAGAACAAAACCTCTATGATTTTACAACGTAGTATTGCACTTGAAATGAAGAAGGAAATATGTGAAATTAGTTGGGGTTTTAAAAGGGGATCTAAAGTCGTGAGAGAGAGAGAGAGAGAGAGATTTGAACTGGACCAAACCCATTTTTAATTTTAAACTGACCCGACCCATACATTTAATTTGGATTGACATTTGTTCTTTTTGAAATAAGCAATGTAGATTATGTGTCAAAATTTTATTGGCAACATAATTTCTAATTGTATAATTTTTTTTCTTTAGTGTGGAATTTAATAATGCTAACAAAGGGTATTTTGGTCTAAATTATTGCAAAATGGACATTGAAAATTTTTTGGACATTTTTACAAATGATCATGTGAAAGTGGTCATTTCTTGAAATTTCCTCTTTATTTATTTATTTTTCTTGATACATGAGTGTTATTCATGTACCACGATCATGTTGATTTTCTATTAGGCTTGAACATAGTCCGATCCATTTTAATTATATTCTTGATAAGTGGGTGTTATTCATGTACCACTATGACCATGCAGATTTTCTAATTTCTATTTTTGTTCAAATTTTATAAATTTATATCCAATAAAATTAGACCGATATAGAGAATTGTTAAATACGTACATGATTTATAATTTTTTTATAATTTTTTTTTTGTTTATAAAAAGCTTGTAAAATCACTATATTAAAAGTAATTTTTGTTATTGTTTTATTGAATGTTAGAAATAGTTAAAGGCGTATAAAATTGGAATTGAACTCTTAGTTCAACTGTTGACTGGAGTTAACCCCAAGTTGATATCGAGGTCGATTTTTATAACTATGCATTCAGGACAATGCTAGTAATACATCATGGTTTACATCAGGGGTTACACCCCCCCTCACATGAGGGGTGGGGATCCACTCAAATAAAAAAAATATTATTTCAGTGGGTCCCACCCCCACCTTGATGTACTAGTGGAAAAACTCATGCATTAAACTATTCTGGACAATTAATCACCTATGGAAATAATCCATCAGGAAATTTTGTCAGTGACTTAAGCTATATCCGTCGAAAAGTTTACTTGCGGACATTTCACATGGATTTTGTGACCCAATGACGGATGGAATTTTGAGTGTGTGCGATTGATATATTTGTCATTGTTACAGCATTTTTTTGAAAAATGATACATGACTGCAAACCTAATGAAAGAGTCACAATATGTGTGTGTGTTTGTGCGTCATTCAAAAATGGCCAATTCCATAATAAAAAGATGGTTTTTAATGTAAGTGAAATTTAGACTTGGAAGAGGAAAAAAAATTATTGATACATGACGGTCAATGGCCGCCCTATCTCACCAACAATTCTGAATCCTCCACTGATTGAAAGTTCTTCAATTAATATATAAATGTGCTAAAATGTAAATTATCAATAACAACTCGTGTGCTCAATTAGAAGCAATGTCGGACTAGATGCATCAATAGAAGAACTAGGTTGGGGCTTTAATTCATGATTTGTATGAAAATTAAACATAAATAACATATTAAATATAAATTAAGTTATAAGTGACTAACAACTCGTGTGCTCGACTAAAAGCAATTGCGGACTAGATGCACCAATAGAAGAACAAGGATGGGACATGCAATTCATGTTCTGTATGAAAACTAAACGTGAATTAAACTTAATTTTAAACTATCATCAATTTTCAATTTCAATCACCAATTTATCATTTATCACAAATCACAAATTCCTCAATTTACGTTCATCACAAATAACATACAGAATAATGTTATTTCTCATCATAACGATGGAATATCAATTATATGACAACTAATTATTCCTTACATATCTCTTTCCCCCCTCCATCTCTCTCATAAAAATTGAACTACCCAATCTTATTATTTTGCATAGACTGCCACGTTACTGATATCTCATCATCATAATGATAAATAACATTTTTCTAACATATATCACATTCACAAATTTACAAATTCTCCAAATTTCATAAATCATAAATCATCATAATTCACGTGCTAAATCACCTTTCCAATTATCAATATAGAATTTCACCTTTGCCGCTGTGCACAAATTTCAAATTAATCAACTCATATTTCCAACTATAAACACTCAAAATTTATGAAATTCAAAACTTGACCCATTTTTATATCTTCATTTTCTTAAAACATTCACAGAAGAACCAACAAAAAATAAATCCAACAATTTCTTCGTCTTTTTTTCCCAACGGATCATGTTAGGAAAGAAATCCATTGACTCCTATAATTATGTATTTACTTGTAGTCTATGGCATGTTATGTGGATCAAACCAGATTTCTAGCCTAACAATAGTTAGTTACCTAGAATAGTTTTTAGTATCCTTTATATTCCTTGTATCATCTTGTATCATCTTGTATCAATAATTCATTCATTAGAGAAAATATTCTCCATATTTCATTTCACATGGTATCAGAGCACCATCCTGGTGACTCTTGACTTATTTTTATGGGTGAGAAAGAAAGTTTCTCCGTCGACAACAATTAGGTTATGGAGTCTTCCAGCCCTCTTTTTATTCATTCTTCTGATCACTCAGGCCTTTTGTTGGTTTCCAAGAAGCTTAATGGTGACAATTATGCAACTTGGCGACGTTCCATGGTTATTGCCCTCACTGCCAAGAACAAGATTGGCTTTGTTGATGGCTCCATCGAATGACCATCATCTACCAAGAAGCCCGATGATTACACTCTTTGGGATCGATGTGACAAGATGGTTCTTTTCTGGCTATTAACTTCAGTTGGCTCTGGTTTATGCAAAAACCGCAAGAGAAATTTGGGAAGATTTTGAAGACAGATTTTCACAAAGTAATGCTCCACGAATTTTTCAGGTTCAAAAGATGATCGTTTCTCACATTCAAGGAACCATGTTAGTATTGATGCGGACCCGGATAGCGACAAAGCTATCAAACCCACGACGAATTGATTTAGAACCCAAGAANTCGACCTTTTTGATTGAATAAATTGGAATCTCACCCGGGATTTGAACGTCACAAGAATCACTTGATAAGTTCAATAGATTGTCCAATGAAGAACAATGAAGTAGAAAGTCAATTGCCTCCCTTTAATTAATATCTCACAAAAAATGTCCAAACGTTTTTCCACAATGAAACAAAATTCTATTTATACTAACCCTCGAACCATAGCCAAAAAAACGTGCAACATTAGTCCAATAAGGCAAAAATATCACTAGGAATGGAAGTCTAACAAAACAAGGAAAGTTGTAAAAAAAATAAAAAAATGCTCTAGTTTTGTTCTATGCGGCCTTATAGTTATTCTCTATGCAGTCGCATAGAGTCTTCAGTTTGCCCCCTCAAAGTCTCGGGAAATATGCTTGCGACCGCATGCATATTACTAGTATGCGGTCGCATAGTAGTCCACCTGGGTTGTTCCTTCCGTTGCTTGTAACATGTTGATCCAATTAGTTTCGGCCCTCGACTCCTTCATTAAAATTGTTCCTTGGCTTGTCAATAATGTCAATTCATCCACCGTTGCTTGAACCAATAATCCCATCGCCTCTTTCATACGCTTGGTCCTCGAACGTGTCATCGATCCACCTTCGACTATCAACGGATCTTTCCCGAGGCTCGACTTTGACTCGGCCATGCTCACATCGTCCCCTCCCTCTTCAAGAAACTGTACCTACATCAAACAGAGAGAGATCAAAAACATTAAATGACGCCGAAATATTATACTCACCTGAAAGATCCAGTTTGTAAGTATTGTCATGGATCTTCTCAAGAACTTGAAATGGTTCATCGCTCCGTGGTTGCAATTTTGATTTCCCCTGCTCTGGAAAGCCCTCCTTTCTCATACGCACCCAAACCCAATCACCAGGTTCATATGAAACGTGTTTTCGACCCTTATTCGCCTGCTCCGCATAATACTTACTCTTGCTCTCAATTTGCAACCTTACATTCTCATGGAGTGCCTTTACCAACTCCGCCTTCTTCTTCCCATCTAAACTACCTCGTTCATTCACAGGTAAATGAATTAAATTCAATGGTGTTAGTGGATTAAAACCATAAACAAGTTCAAATGATGAACATGATGTAGTAGAGTTTACAGCCCTATTATATACAAATTCAATGAAAGGCAAACACTCTTCTCAACTTTTCAAATTTTTATCAACAACAGTGCACAACAATTGAATCATGGTCCTATTAACTACTTCAGTTTGTCCATCGGTTTGTAGGTGACATGTACTAGAAAATAACAATTTTGTGCTTAGTTTACCCCCACAAAACCCACAAGAAATGACTAAAAAATTTAACATCTCTATCAGACACTGTACTCTTAGGAACTCCATGTAAATGCACTACCTCTCTAAAGAACAAATTCGCAATGTTAGTGGCATCGTCAGTTTTATGACATGGAACGAAGTGTGCCATTTTTGAAAACCTATCTACCACCACAAAGATAGAATTTCGACCATTTTTAGTCCTAGGCAAACCTAATACAAAATCCATAGAAATATCGATCCAAGGTCCACTAGGACCGGGTAAGTGTGTATACAAACCGTGGGATCGTACCTTAGACTTAGCATGTTTACAAGTTATGCATCGATCACAAGTTCTTTCTACATCAATCCTCATTTTAGACAAATAAAAATGCTGCCTTAACATCTCCAAAGTCTTAGCAACCCCAAAGTATCCCATTAATCCCCCAATATGTGCTTCCTTAACTAACAATTCACGAATAGAACAATTAGGAACACATAGTTTATTTTCCCGAAACAAATACCCCTCATGCTTGAAGAATTTATTTGCCACCCATTTATTACATGATGCTTATATACTAGAAAAATCTAATTCCGTACATGTCCTTAATGTACTCAAAACCAAGCAATTTCGTACTTAAAAAATTAAGAAATACATACCTTCGGGATAACGCATCCGCAACTACATTTTTCTTACCTTGTTTGTACCAAATGACGAAGGGAAATGTCTCAATGAACTCCATCCATGTAGCATGTATTTTGTTCAACTTACCTTGACCTCGTAAATGTTTCAACGATTCATGGTCGGTGTGAATCACAAACTCCCTTGGCCATAGGTAATGTTGCCATGTTTCCAAAACTCGAACAAGTGAATAGAGCTCCTTGTCATATGTAGGATAGTTAAGCACCGCCCCACTAAGCTTTTCACTAAAGTATGCAATCGGCCTCTTATCATGCATCAAAACTGCTCTAATGCCTATACCTGATACATCACATTCAATTTCGAAAGTTTTGTCAAAATTAGGTAATGCTAAAATCGGCGCTTCACATAACATATCCTTAATAGTATTGAATGCATGGTCTTGTTCCTTTTCCCATTTAAAACCTACACTCTTTTTAACAATTTTCGTGAGTGGTGTGGTGATAGTGCTAAAATCTTTAATAAATCGTCTATAAAAGCTAGTCAATCCATGAAAACTTCTCATCTCGGTTATAGTTTTAGGTGTTGGCCACTCTTTAATAGCCTTTATCTTTTCCTCATCCACTTCTACCCCATTAGCACTAACTACAAATCTTAGGAACATAACCTTATCCATGCAAAATGTACACTTCTTGAAGTTAGCATAAAGTTGTTCCTTTCTTAATACTATAAGCACACATCTCAAATGCTCCATATGTTCATTGAGGTCCTTACTATAGATCAAAATATTATCAAAGTATACAACAACAAACATTTCCATAAACACACGCAAAACATGATTCATTAAATGCATAAATGTGCTCGGTGCATTCGTGAGTCTAAACGGCATGACTAACTATTCATACAACCCATATTTAGTTTTAAATGCAGTTTTCCACTCATCACGAGACACGTCTTTCGAGAATATATCATCAAATTCCTACAATAAAGAAATAGTCAAACTAGGGAGGGATGTGTTAGCCTCCTCAAGATTGAGGAATGACTCATGTACACCAAAAGAATCATTTGTTGCTTCCCCATAATTGCCTTTTTCAATTCACTCCATTTCACAAAGAAATTCGCTTTCCGCTTTTCTCTCATCTCGAAAGATCCCTCTTCTTTTCTCTCATGTGGCTCATCTCTTTTTTCTCTCTCTTAGCCACCTTACTATTTTCTCTCTTGTTTGTCAGCTCACTGTTTTCTCTTTTGTTTGTCATCTCACTGTTTTCTCTTTTGCTCTCTTGCCTATTCTTTTCTCTCATTTCCTCTAACTCTTTTTTTCTCTTTTCATCCTCATTTTTCAACTTGATTTGATTCCCATACACCTGTGCCGGTGTTAACGGAGCAAGTGTAATAGGCTTTCCCTTTTTAACAAAGATGTACCTATTTTTATACCCATCATGTATCACCTTTCTATCATACTGTCATGGCCTACCCAACAAGATATGCATGCATAGGTACCACATCACATAACACTTCGTCCGTATAACTCCCAATTGAAAATTTTATGAACACCCTTCTATTCACCTTGATTTTTCCACATTCATTTAGCCATTGTAACTTATAGGGTTTAGGGTGTTTAAGCATCATTAATCCTAGTTTCTCCACAAGGATGGTGCTAACTACGTTTGTACAACTTCTACCGTTAATGATTAAGCTACATACCTTATTATTGATGTAGCACTGTGTATGGAAAATGTTTTCACTTTGTAGCTCCAAGTTGTCGGCCTTGATTTGAGTATTGAGAGCTCGCCTCTTGACCATCAACTCACCCACAGCATATTCCACTCGATCTTCATCGCTAATTTCCTCCAATTCCGGCATACCTTCATAATCACTTTCGCTTGCACTCTCCACATCTCCATTACCCTGCAAGATCATCGCTATTTTATTTGGACATTGAGAAGTGATGTGCTCGGTCCCCAAACATCTAAAACATTTGATGTCTCGGTTCCTTGACAGTTGCGATTCTATTCTTTTGCTAACACTTCCTTAATTTACCTTTGGAAATTTAGTTTTTACCTTAGGAGCAACCCCATCTATCTTGTTGCTATCCCACCTTGATTTCAAATTTAGATTAGAACCCCAAGCACCCGAAGAATACCTTGATGTCCCATTTCTCTTCAATTGCCTTTCCACCTTCATAGCCATGTGTGGCATGTCTTCCAACTCCACATAGTGTTGCAATTCAACCACAATAGCTATCTCCCTATTTAGCCCATTCAAAAATCGAGCCCTAGTGGCCTCTCGATCCTCATGCACATCCGCCCTATTCATCAACAATTCCATCTCCTTGTGATAATCATCCACACTCTTCATCCATTGGTAGAGGCTTTGTAGTTTTTGATGAAACTCTCAGTAATAGTGATTAGGTACAAACCTCTTCCTTAAGATAGCCTTCAAGTCCTCCCATGTGTTGATCGGTCTTTCCCTGTTTCTCCTTCTAGATGTCACCACTTGATCCCACCAAGTGATAGCATATTAGTGAATTCAAGGACTGTTATCTTCACCTTCTTTGCCTCCGAATAATTATGGCAATCAAAGATTAACTCAACATTTTTTTCCTGCTCCAAATACGCCTTCGGATCACTCATCCCTTTAAATGGTGGTATGGACATTTTGATGTTGCCCATGTTACCATCTACCTCATCTCCAACCAAGTTTCTATCCCTTCATTCAAATATAGCTCCTCTATTCCTCATCCTTCCCATTTCAGCACCCATTATCGCCTCCTCATCTATTTCACTTCCTTATTCAAGTTCTCCCCAATGTTCCTGCCTATATTCCCGTCGTCCCAGCCTCTTTGCATCTGGAACTTCCCTATGAAAATTGGCAAGCTCCATATCCTACCTATCTTTTACATCCCCAAACAACTGTTCAAACCTACGAATCATCTCATCCAACATGTTGGCTTGATTGTTGTTGTTTCGCCCTGGTATTGTTTCTTTATCAGTCATCCTAAAAAAAATTCTAATTTTCTGCCTCACAAAGATTTTCTCTCATGTATCACTCAAATTTGGCTTTTTCCCTCTCTTGTGCTCTCCACTCTGCCTTTTCCCACTCAAACCTTCCACCCAAGTGCTTCAAATGACAAAATAGAACTCAACCAGGAATTATTCTCGTAAAATTCAAATCGGGATTTGAGTGAGATTTTGAAATTTTAAAGACTCAAAAACAATTAATTGAATTGGATAATAAGGTGTTTTGATATCAAAAAAGTGGTCCTTGATTTGGATCAATAGAAACGCGGAAATTGCCGGGAATTTTCCAAGACAAATAACAATAATAATTTTTTTTTTTTTGAATTTTTTCGACTTTTTTTCGACTCTTTTTTACTCGAAAATTCAACTACGAAGCCGGAGAAGAAAATGAAAGTTGATTTGGACACAAACGAGCCATAGATTGTCCAATGAAGAACAATGAAGTAGAAGCCAACTGCCTTTCTTTGATTAATCTCTCAAAAAAAATGTCCACAAATTTTTCCACAATGAAACAAAATTCTATTTATACTAACCCTCGAACCCTAGCTAAAAAATGTACAACATTAATCCAATAAGGCAAGAATATCACTAGGAATGGAAGTCTAACAAAACAAGAAAAGTTGCAAAAAAATTAAAAAAAGGCTCCAGTTTTGTTATGTGCAGCCGCATAGTTATTCTCTATGCGATAGCATAGAGTCTTCAATTTGCCCCCTCAAAGTCTCAGGAAATATGCATGCGACCGCATGCATATTACTATTACACGGTTGCATAGTAGTCGCCTGGGTTGTTCCTTCCGTTGCTTGTAACATATTGATTCAATTAATTCCGGCCCTCGACTCCTTCATCAAAGTTGTTCTTTGGCTTGTCAGTAACACCAATTCATCCACCCTTGCTTGAGCCAATAATCCCATCACCTCTTTCACGTGCTTCGTCCTCGAATGTGTTATCGGTCCACCTTCAACTATCAACGGATCTTTCCCGGGGCTCGACTTTGACTCAGCCATACTCACATCAAGTAGCCTTATATTACACCAAGCTAAAGGCTTTATGGGATGAGCTTGTTTCTTATAATCTTTCTCCTACCTGTTCTTGTGGTGGTATGAAAAAATACAATGAACAAAAAGATCGAGATCACATCATGCATTCTTTAATGGGTCTCAATGATTCTTATAACGCCGTGCGTGGTCAAATTCTACTTATGAGTCCTCTCCCAAGTGTCCGCAAAGCATATTCTTTAATTACTCAAGAAGAAAAACAAAGGGAAATTGGCTCATCCACAACTGAAAACTTCTCCATTGCTGCAGTCGTCCGAAATACCAAAAGTAATAATTTTTCTCAAAATCGGTCTCACGGACATGACGCCAACGGCAATCCTCTCCATTGTGGTTACTGTGATCGTGACTACCATACTATTGAAACCTATCACAAGTTGCACGGGTACCCACCTCGGCACAAACTCCATCGTGGTAATAGAAATGCTGCTTTTTCGACTGGCAGCAACTCCGGCAGCAACAACATTTCTGGGCGTAACTATGGTGGTAATTCTGGTGGGCGACAAACACCAACAGCCCATCAAGTGGACACTAATTCCTTTTCAGAGCAACAGGCCAATCAGCCTCCTTCTATTAGCCCAAGCGGTCTAATGGCAATTGGTCACACCATGCCACTGGCCCAGTTGGCCTCCAGTTTGGAATCCATTCTCTCTGGGCACACTGATGAACAGTGCAAACAACTTACAGCTGCTATAGTAAAATTTTCCACCCCCTCGTCATCCGAGAACTCCAATACTTTTGCTAATACAACAAGTCCCTCTAATCTTTCTTTCCCTTCCATTAATTCCATTTTTTCTAATCCTTGGATTCTTGATAGTGGAGCTACGGATCACATTACATCTGACTCCTCTTGCTTTGTTGACAAGAATCCCTCACATGTACCCTCCGTTAATTTACCTACAGGCTCCTCTGTACGCATTGATTCGACATGCACAATTCTTTTTAACAAGAACATTACTCTCACAGATGTTTTTCATGTTCTATCTTTCAATTTGAATCTTTTCTCTGCTAGTAAAATCACTAAATCATTGCATTGTTGTATCGTCTTATTTCCTTATTTTTGTGTCTTGCAGGACTTGGGTACGGGGAAGATGATTGGCTGGGGTAAACAAAGCGGTGGTCTATACTACATGTCACCGCTCTCACCATCACAAATTTCTTGTCACATCCTACCGTCTTCCTATCTTTGGCATCAATGCCTCGACCACCCATCACATGCCCGACTCCAACTTCTCCATAAATTGTTTCATTTTATTTCTATTCCTTTTGACAATACTTGTGGTGTATGTCCTATGGCCAAACAGACTCGGATTCCTTTCCCTTTAAGTAATATTACTTCCAAGTTTTCTTTTCAATTATTACATTGTGATATTTGGGGCCCGCACCGCATTAAATCTCATTGCAGTGCTATTTTTTTTTAACTATTGTGGATGATTATAGTAGATGCACTTGGCTTTTTTTAATGAATTAAAAATCTAACACTCAATATCTTCTCAAAAATTTCATTGCTTTTGTTCGAACTCAATTTAATCTCTCTATTAAAACAATTCATTCTGACAATGGTTCTGAATTTATTTCCATGCAACCATTATTTCTCTCCCATGGCATTGAGTTTCAATGCTCTTGAGTTTATACTCCACCACAAAATGGTGTGGTAGAACAGAAACATCGCCACATATTAAATATCGCCCTGCCCTTCATTTTCAATCAAATATCCCTTTACATTTTTGAGGTGAATGTGTTCTTACCGCTGTCTACATTATAAACCGTTTACCCACTCCCTTATTATCCAATAAAAGTCCTTTTGAACTTCTTTATAATCGTTTACCTACTCTCTCTCACCTTCGTGTTTTTGGTTGTCTTAGCTATGCTACCGTTGTCCATCTCATAAATTTGATTCTCTTGTGTCTTTATCAGGTATCCCACGGGTCAAAAAGGTTATAAACTTTATGATATGGATAACAAAAAATTCCTTACCAGTATGGACGTCCACTTCTTTGAAAGTATATTTCCTTATCAGACTCATTCTCCTACTCCTTCCTCTGTCCTACCGTTATCCCAAACTGATATTCATTCTTCTTCTGGGCCTGCCGGCCCACACCAACACCACATATCCACCAAGCCCACTAACATCCAACACCATCTTCACCTGTTGATCCACAGTCTCCTACTTCTTTTGACTTTGCCCCTATGGAGCCCCCATCTTCCACTACACCTCACTCGACCCCCATCCCAAGTGAACTGGGTTTCTCTCTTCGGCCCGACACCACTAGGCCTACACCTGCCACTTATTTGCTGCCCTCTCAACCCAACCCCACTACTCACATTCGCGTCTCTACTCACGCCAAACATGCACCTGCGTTGTATCATGACTACCATTTCTCTCATGGTATTGTTTCTCCTCGCCAATCTTCTTAACCGACGTCAATTCCTACACGTACTAAACATCTTATTTCTCACTTTTTTTCTTACTCTCATTTTTTCCCATCCCATCGTTCCTTTTTAGCTCACATATCAGGTCACATTGAACTTGCCAACTATTATCAAGCAGTTTTAGATCCTCAATGATGTGCCACCATGTAGGCTGAGTTGGACGCCCTTGCCCTCAACAACACTTGGTCCCTTGTACCACTTCCTACTGGTTACAAACCCATCGATTACAAATGGGTTTATCGTATTAAATATAACTCTGATGGCACCATTGAACGCTACAAAGCGCGTCTTATTGACAAATGTTATACACAAGTTGAAGGTATAGATTATCTTGAAACCTTTTCTCCCATATCCAAAATCACTACTCTCCGCTGCTTACTTGCCATTACCACTTTTCGGAATTGGTTTCTTCATCAGTTGGATGTCCAAAATGCCTTCCTTTATGGGGATCTTGATGAGGAGGTTTATATGGTTCCTCATCCCAGTCTTCGCCAACAGTGGGAGAACTTTGTATGTTAGCTCAACAAGTTACTATATAGACTCAAACAAGCTTCTCGCAATTGGTTCTTTAAATTTTCCACTGCCATTGAGAACTCAGGTTTTCGACAATCCTAACACATATGTTTATGTTCCCTTCAACACTCCTCCTCAAGTTGGAGCATGATTGTCGAGAACGCTCAAATTACGAACAAGTGTGTAAAAAGAATTTTCCCAATGCTTTGGTGAATAAATCTGCAATCTGATTCTCACTTGATATATACGCATTTTAATTTTCGCTCTGTCAATGCGTTCCCTGACAATATGATAGTTTATTTCGATGTGTTTCATTCTTTCATGAAAAATTGGGTTAGCAACGATGTGTATAGCCGTTTAGTTATCACAGAATAGAGTCACGAGTTAAGTATGGCTAATGTGTAAATCTTGCAATAAGTGTCTTAGCTAAGTTAACTTACAAGCGATAGAAGCCATAGGCTTATATTCCACTTCAGCTAAATACTTAGACACTGTAGTTGGCTTTTTACTTTTCGAGGAAATAAGCGATTTTCCAAGAAAGACACTGTAAGTGTTATGCCCTAGGTCCAATCAACTTTGGAAAGAAACACATGTAATATATATAATCGATGCATATTTATGGCAAGATCTATTATTTAATTGAATTAATATTCTAATAAATTAAATAATAGAATTTATAGATTCAAGTCTTAGTGATTTGTTACAAGTAGTTGTGATTGTGAGATACAAATTACATATGACTGAATCTTAAATTATATGTGTCATATGTAATAAAGAGATACGGATATCGTTATTACGGATAGAGTATCATGTGTGGTATTTCTTACTTGTGAAGTAAGTAGCTGATCTCACAAGTTAAAGCGTGTGGACATTTGAATGAACACGTGGATATTTTGTTATAGACAAAACATTGAAGACCCGTTGAGAGATTCCACATGGACAACTATTTAAGTGTCAGTAGTTAATCTCTAACGTTCGGTATTGGAATTGGTCCTTTAACTTGAGGTCATCATAGTGTCTTATATGAGGACAATCATACTTTAGTGATGTTGGATGTTACTCTGCTAAGGGCCGCTAATATGGAATTGTTCGGGTATGTCAAGAATCGTATGAAGGTTGTGAATGATCAATAGATTCGTCACTTTTATATAGTAAGAGATTATAATCTATATTTTATCCAGTTAAGTTGATAATGAAATCCTTAGCTAGGGGTTGTTTTAATTTATCAGATTTTATTAAATCAAAATAATAATTCACATCATTATGAATCGTGATTGGAAACCTAATGGGTCATACACAAAAGAGAACTAGAAGAATGAGATTTATCAATTAATTAATTGACAAGCGTTTGACAATTAATTAATTGGGTTAATTAATTGAATTAATTAATTCATGGACCAAATTTAATTAATTTGATTAATTAAATATTGGACCGAGTTAAGATTAAAAGATGGGTCAAGCCCGCTTGGGCTTATATTAATAGGCTACTAGGGTTTGAAAACTGTAGAGAAATAATTCATTATTCTTGCTAGCACAATCAAAGAAAACTCTAATCGTCATTCTTGTTCTCTATGTGAATTGTTGTTGGAGGCTGGACAATTGAACAACTTGGATTGTAAATTGTGATCATTTGAGTTCAAGAAAAGCAAAGGAGCTTGTGGGATTCGTCAAAAGTATAATTTCTATCACAGTTTCTATCTAAATATAGAGCAGATCCTTGGTAGGAATTGAAATTTATTTTATTTTTCGCTGTGCATGAATAAGTAAATTCCCCAACAGACACATTATTGTGTCACTGATCGACATGTGGTAATATCTCAGGCCTAATTTGCGTTGCAAGACCCGATCAAACTCAAATTGTTTTCAAAAGTGAAGAATAATCATTGTCCTGTTGACCCTTTCAAATATTGAAGTAAGCGATGAGGTCATCTAGATGAGGTCATCTAGATTCTTGCATGAATTGACTAAGGTTATTGATTGAAAAAGGGATTGTCGGCCTCGCGACAGTTAAGTAAATAAATTTCTTACCAATAGCTGACAATGTGTCGGGTCTTTGATAACCTAACCATCAATAGAAGTGAGTTTCAAAGATTGTTCCATGGAAAACTTGGCAGGTTTTGCACCAAGTAACCGACTTCTTGAAGGATATCAAGAGTGTACTTCCATTGGTTGATGGAGATTCCCATTTCAAATTGATCTATCTCGACCACAAGAAAATATTTCAACAGTTTAATATCTTTTAATTTAAATCAAGATGCAAGAAAGGTCTTTACATTATCGATGGCCCTTTGATAATTTCCTATTATAATCATGTTATCAACATATAGTAGAATGACTTTAGAGGAGTCTCAACCTTTGTGAAAAGAGAATAGTCAGCGCGTGACTGTTAGAAACCAAATTTGTTAATAGAAAAAAGAGATTTGTGGAACCATGATTGTAAGGCTTGTTTCAACCCATATACTGGTTTATGGAGTCGACAAGTGAGTGACTTTTCCATGTCAGAAAATATCGGGAAGGGGATGTATAGGGGTGTCAACGAGTCGAGTCGAGCCACGAATCGAAACTCGAAGCTCGGACTTGGCTCGAGTAAAAATGGTTTGAATTTTTTTTGTTCGAGCGGAGCCGAGCTTTTGCTCGACCAAAAAATTTAGGCTTGACCAGAGATTTCAGCTCGGGCCTTTACAAGTCGAGCCGGCTCAAATTTTTTTATTTTATAATTTTTTTCCGTGACTGCTACCTGCAAATGCAGACGGCTATGACAACTGAAACTAATTCTTATTTTTTAACCTTTTTTTTAAAACATGGCCTGGCTCGTAAAAGGGATTGGCTCAAGCTCGAGCCGACGCCCCAAAATGGGGCTCGGCCCGAGCCTAAGCTCCGTTCCACCAAGCCACGGGCTAGCCCGACTCTGACTTTTCCCGGGCCGAGCCACGAGCCATCCAAATCGGCGAGCCACATTGACATCTCTAGCGATATACGTAGACTTACTTAGTAAGATCTCCATGTAAAAATGTATGTTTGATGCTCATTTGATGGAGGCTCTATCCATGGACCGATGAAATATCAAGGAGATACCGAAGAGTAATAAGTTTGGCAATGGAGAGCAAATGTCTTCGTGTAGTTAATACCTCTCGATGAGTGAAGCCTTTGACAACTAGGCTGGCTTTGTATCGTTCAACACTGAATTATATATGACTTTGAATGCCCATTCGTATCCAATGGGATGGCGACCCGAAAGGAGGGGGACTAAAGACCAAGTTATGTTTGATTTTAGTGCATCAATTTTAGCCTTCATTGCCCCAACCCATTTTGGGTCCTTACAAACCTGCTTATATGTTTTTGATACGACCAAGTGAGAAATGGCAAATGCAAGAATACGATGAGCGTGAAAAAGGATATGACACATATCTTGAAATAGGATGGCCTGTGCTAGATTTTACCAGAAGAGACGAGATTTGAGGGGGGCAAAAAATGGTTAATGTAATAATCTCAAAGTCGGGCTGGTGTGTAAATTGCTCTGTTGGATAGCCAGAGTAAAGTAGGATTCGATTGACCGATGAGGACTGTTCGATTGATCAATTGGTTCTGCTTTTTTTACCTTAAGCAAACCAGGTGTTTATGTACATATTTCTTTGTCCTCCTCAACTTGTTGCCTGCATCATTGTGGTACTATTATTCATTTTCATAATCCATATGTTTTGGAATTTTCAACATTTCTATTTGTTCTTTCGGTTCCCTATTTGATTAATTTTATCATTTATTATTTTTGTGAAAAAGGAATTTCTACATCTTTTTTAATGTTTATTTTGGTTATAACAAGATAGAAATAAAATAAATTTATTCCTACAATTTTTTGATGTTCTCGTGAAATTTTGCGATTTGTGTTAACTGAATCCTTATCGAATTAAAAGAATGTAGTTGTTATAGTCTTCTTTATTTCTAATGGAGTACATCGGTTTTTTTTTTATAGGAACACTGTGAATATTATCATCTACTTTATTTGTGTTTCAAAAGGTGAGTGCATAACGAAATTACATCTAAGTTATGTTAAAAGGATAACGTATTGAAAATAGTGAAATATGAGATCAATACTTGATATTTGTTGACTACTAATAAAAACCTGAATTTGTAATTTGTTTCAACGTTTTATAAGAAGTTGAGATGTAAAAAAAAATTTCGTTCTGTGCTACTTGTAGCAGATTAGACATTTTCCTGTGACACTGTCATTTACAAATAATTTTTTTCTAAAATTTACATAGAGTTATTTTTAACATTGCACGTTCTTCCACTAGTTATCAAAACAAGCTGGAAAGTAAAAGCCAACGAAGACATAAACTACATTTTCCCAAACCATTCAAAATAAATAACTACATAAGATAGTAAAACTGATCAATCGCGACTATAGTATCACCACATCCTTCAGCTTTGATGAATGTGGGAGCACCACTTTTTTTTTTGTGGGATTGCAACTTCTATTTACCTCGGAGAGTTGGTTCTGGCCCCATTTGCATCGAAATGACGATTGATCCTTTCTTTTGAATCTGACAAAATTGTTATCGAACGGGTAGTACGATGTGATGAAGCGATTATTTCATTTTTAGGTTCGATAACCTCCAGAGACGACTCTTCTATTTGATGGGTCTTGATGGAACCCAATGACAATCGTCGTTTTAAGGCTGCAACAACAGGTGTGGCATCAATGTTTTTCTATCCGTGTATCGAACCAAGTGAATAACGACGATATCTGCGGTAGTGGGTGCGGATTCAACTTTTTGCTTGCCCTTGTTCGGACAAAAATTTGATCAGCGACTTGAGATGCCATATACAGTCTGAATCTTGAACTGGAAAATCAACTTCTTTTATGATTTTTTAGTGGTGGGTTATGACTATTTCACCTCCGATTAGGGTTTTTATATATCTTACTTATCCCAATAACCCAAGAAAATGAAGATCTTGAACATGTTATTCGAACGACACTATGGTTACAATGGTGTCTGGATATCTCTAAAAGATTGATCTTTAAGATGCTTATGGGAATTTCTTTGGATGTGCTTCCATTTGAGAGTCAAAATTGAGAGAATATGAAAAGGTCAAAATTAGGGATTTTAGTCGTGGTTGAAACGTATAGATAGGGCATATTTGGTGGAGTAAAATAAGCTACCAGATTTAAATCCATTAGGAGTTGAGTTGTTTTCACATTTCATTTCTTTTTCATATTATACACTAATTATTGGATAAAAAATGTTAAATGTAAAAATTGAATACTTAAGAAATATTTGGTGTGTGGTGCAATTTTCACTTTATATTTTCACATTTATTTGGCGTGGAATTTCAGCTTTGCTTTCGCAACGTGACTGGAAATCCCCAATCTATTTGGGGTAGGGTGGAAGTCCAATTAGCTGGAAAAACATTTTTGGATAAAATGGAAATTTTGGATTCAATATGGTCAGTCTCACAGAATATGGGCCTTCAATGCCTATAGAGAGCCCATTTTCCCCTTTGGAATTTGAAGGTGCCGTTAGCTCAATTTGAAGCAAGATAGATCACCATCTCCATTATTTTCCTCAACAGCGAAGGCTAAATAGTTGGGGTTTGAAACTCCATCGATCTTAAGTACTATTGATGTCACACGATAAAAATTAATAGCTATAATTTATTGCATATTAATAATGTTCATATATAAAAATATTCATCGCTTTAATGTTGAATGTTATTTCTTCCAACATTTCATATAGGGTAAACTTGGCCCAAGGATCCAAAAAAAATGGAATCTTTGTTGCATACACAAAGAATCTAAAGAATGCATCATGAGTATAACTCAATCAATAAAACAAAATTTTTAAATATCGTTGCACATGATATAATATCCAAAACAATGAAGATCATGGGGGCAGATTTAGGTGGTTCTTGACAGGGGCAGTGGCGGAACCAGTACCCGGCGAGGGGACGCAGCCATCTGTGCTGGACTCCGCTGGAACAGTGATCGGTAGAAGGAAGAAGAAGACTGGCGACTGGCGAGGTTTGGTTTTCTGCCTCTGTTTTTTTTTTCGCTGGGCCTTTGTTTGGGCCTTTGTTTTTTAATTGACCATCACAATTCAGAGGCCCAAATCCAATTATCCATTATCATTCATCCATATATGAACACAGAATATATACCCAAACGAATTTCAGTGCAAGGTTTCAAACCAAAACCCTCATCATGATTCACGTTCCAACCTCCACCGTTTCACTTTGACGCCTCCACCTCCTGCTGCAACCTACCGTGTCGGACGAATCGAGTCTCGGATAGTCGTAGTCGTGGCGTCGAATCTGTGAGCGGTGGCCAGTAAGCAGCGATGGACCCTTTCTTCTCTTTTGGTTTGTTCGTCGTCAAGATCTTGCTCGATAGATTCATCTTTTCGCGTAAGTTCCTCTTTAGTTGATTAATAAATTATTTAGTATGTTTAATTATGCAATTTAAGATTTTATGTTTGTTAATTGTATTTTTTGATTTCAAGTTGAGCAATTGCGGATTAGTATGTTAAAAGCTTTAATTTGATGTTTAGAGCATTTTTATTGTCCAGCCTACCTGTGACTTATGGTAAATGTGTGAAAAAAAAAAGGAGGAATAGCAAGCAGCCATGTCCAGGTCTTTTAGAATTCATAATTTATTATAATCGACTTAGTGCATTAAAATTTGAAACTAAAACTTTCACGATATTTCTTTTATGTTGCACTATCAAAGAGTTATGAATTATAATTTATTATTTATAAGTTTTGATTTGTGATTTGAAAATTTTTGATATTGAAAAAAAAATCAATTGAGAAGATGTTGGGCCCAATTGAACAATGTGTTTTGGGGTATGTGATTTGTGATAATTTGTTATTTAGGGATTGGTAATTTGTGATTTATTAAAATTGTAATAATGCTTTGTGATTTGGGATTTGTTAATAGATTATGCAACGATAATTTGTTATATTATTATTCTCGTAGTCATCCATCTCTCCCTCTATCTCATCTTTAGTAAACAATCTTGCTATTGCGATCGTTTATGGTTGATGGTCAACGACCACCCTACATGAACAAAATTCCTTGATCCGTCAATGGGGGTGTCTCATATTTTAATTGCATTTAATTTTTCCATCTTTGTTCATTGCAATACTTGTGCTCTTAATTTTTTTTGTCAAATTCTTATTCTTCAATTTTTAATTAATTAGTACATCATGTCCTTAATGATACTTTTTGTCAAAACATCCCATTTGCTACGCCAATCTTTTAGGCCGTGTGTTACTACGTTTTTGACTTTCAAAAATAAGGTATTGGATCATCAACCTATTAAACTCTGCGAATTTTGATTCCTACGTGACTAAAAGCGTCAATGTGGATATTAAAAAGAATGCATTTAGTTTCGATCCTTCTTATTTTACACCTCTACATATCACCCGGGACAAATCGATTTGACAAATATGACGAAACTAATATATTGTTTATTTAACATCGATCATTGGAAAAATTTATCCCATCAAGGAGGGATAAGGTGACTGGCCAATCTGCTCAATGTTTATCTTATTGCTTATCCTTTTCCTCGGCAGCCTTCACTAAAATTATTGCAGCTCGTCATCTGGGACCTTCA
>CAIGRB010013452.1:7367-63539 GCA_903798255.1 Fraxinus quadrangulata
ATGGAAAATGGTCGAAAATAGAAATTTATATTTGGATTTTGCTCCTAGATAAGGAATCGATGGAACCCGAACGGACTTTTGCCTCTGGACTATTTCTACAGAACCTGAACGGATACGAAGGGGAGACAAAGAAGAATCGATGGAAAATAGGTCGAAAATGGAGATACAGTCGGATGTTTGTCGAAAATGGAGATACAGGAAATGGAGGATACGTTTCTACTCTCTAAGGAGGGAGGAAATGCGGTTTGGGTTATGAAAGTTGGGCTTTGGTTTTAACAATTGGACGTATTTAATACTTCATTAAAATGTTTAATTATAGTTTAAGGGTATTAATCAAAACACTTAAAAAAAAAGGGGTACTATGCCTAATTTTCCCGCTAAAATTCGTAAGAGCAAAATGTGTAGAAGTGGGCTTGGCCTGTTAGTCTTAAAGCTAATGTCCACTGGATTCGGCCTATTTTGTCGGCCCATTTAAGCGTCTTCATGTTTCATCAAAATTTCTAATTTCCGAATTTCATGTGGTAATAATATAAGCAAACATAAAATTTATCGTATCACAATTATTGTATTTACAAAAATGTTATCCATAAAGTGTGTGCAAGTAAGCTCACATCAGTTAGATACCTTGTGACAACATAATCCCTCGATCAACCGCCACAATCAATATAAATACCGATATACCATTTTAGTAAAATTTACGAGATCGTCTAGATAATCATCAAATGCGGCCACAGAAGTGATAAAAAAATCTTGATTTTTGCACAAAGAACGTCATTTAGCACATATTATGTCATATGATTCACAAAAATATGACAGGTACTTTCAGAAATGGGATATCGGAGCTCCTTACTCTCATCTATAGACTATAGTTAGCTGACACTCATAAATTCGTGTAGGGAAGAGGAGATAAAGACATCAAATTAATTCTTATGAAGACCAAGGCGAAGACATCTTTGGTACGCAGTATTGGATTGGACTAAACAGTGCAACCAACAAGATTTTTCACCTTATTTCTCTCTTCCAACGCTGTCCAATCCACCATGCAAAACACAATTTCTTGCAAAGCACGATCAATTATTCTTATGCAAACAAAGATGAATGTTATACTACGAGATAACTGCAAATGATCCACTTCTATTTGTCCTGTAACAAGGACCATCCTGCATAACACTGCTTCCAATGAGAATAAAACCAGCACATTCCTTTTGCATTATGAAGCCTGAGCAATATTTTGCAGAGAAAGTGTCAATTATGCTGTGATGTAAACAAGAGTTTTAGAGTCTCGGTGAATCAAATAACAAGCTGACCATACTAGAAAGAACAGTAAAACACACTCGCAATAATTGTTTAAAAGATCCAGTACGTACCTTGATTCGTCTACCAGAAAAGCAAGGGGCGTGCTACTCGAACAATCCCCTGGAAAACCAGGGGATTATGTGGCACCCTGGTGGTGTAATAATTGCGGATTTGTGGTAGTGAAGTGAGGTAGAGGGAGAACAGAGGATGCTTCGGGATGGAAAATATTGCTGAGATGTTGAAAAGAGTGTTCGGTGAAGGACACATGTAATAAATGTCCGGTAAGATGCTGCTAAATCACGCTGTTTGTCCTTACTCTCCATCAGTATTATGTACAACAGGATACACCACTATTTGGGCTTAACCAATTAAATACTGTACTGGAGAAAAATTTCATCAACAAGATATTCACAGTTGCTCTTAAAAGAAAAGTTAACAGAAAAAATATGGCACATTGCATTTTTGTCTTGCCGTGGAGATGACTTTGTTAATTATATGATGGAGACTAACCAGGTGACATAAGTGAAATATTTGAAAAAGTAAAGTAACCATTTTGGAATGAAATGAAGTTCGGTGGCCAACATAAAATTTCATGCAAACTACATTTACCAATGGGTTTCCTAGCCTAAATCACAAACAGTAATATAACAATTGATCAAGCTTCGAGACAAAAAGGATATAGTTACTAACTTTGTCTGCCATGCTGTAGAACATTATATGAAACAGTTAAATGCTATGTGGTACTTGAGATATATACATCCAATTGCTTTAGGCTGTTCTCTTGACAAAATGAATAACATTTACGGCTAAGATTTCTATCTTAGCTTTGATAAAGATATAGAAAGATTTTATTTGGTATTTGCCTTAATGATTAAGATATATAACTTGAATATGCTGGCCAACAATATTTATAATGTTGAAATGTCATAGAAAATACATTAGCCCAAGTCATTAAAAAAATGTTCTTTACATGTTACATGTTACTGATATTTGGTCTATAGCTGAGGCTGTATATCCCAACACCTTCTGGCATAAGGCGTCTCGATTCTATCTCTTTGCACAAGTCCATGGCCAATCCCTCTTTACCACATTGGCGAAGTCCATTGCAAATATCAGATAACATACCTGAATCAGGGGCTATAGATCTTGCTAGCATTTCTTGCAAGACTATAACTGCTCCATCGTAATCCCCATTCCTAATGAAAGCATGTATTAGTATCTTGAAAGTTGGTTCATTGGGATGACAACCGCTCCGCATCATGCTTTTACAGAGTTGAAATGCACGCTGAGCATTATTCCTCACACACTGCCCATTAATAAGAGCAGCAAAAGTAGAGGAGTTAGGAACTAACTTTTCCTTATCAAGTTCTTTTATCATATATGCAGCTTTTTTAGTCTTCCCCTCATTGCATAATCCCATAATCATTGCATTATAAGTCAAGATATCAGCCTTAATTCCATTCATTGCCATCTCGTCAAAAAGCCGGCCGCCCATCTCACTATTACCTGCTTCACCATGACCACGAATCAATGTGTTATAAGTTATAGTAGTAGGAGCAACATTCATGCTTTTCATCTCAAGAAGTAGCTTGTTTGCCTCGTGTAATTTTCCCTCTTTGCAGAATGCATTAATAAGCACGTTATAAGTAACATCACTTGGGCAAACTTCATTCTTCTCCATTACATTCTTAAGCTTCATCCCACTACTTAACAGTCCTCTACTACAATATCCAGCTATCAGAGTATTATATGATGCGACATTTGGGGTTAATCCCATTCTCTCCATGTCCCTAAACAACTCAACAGCCTTATCCAATTTCCCCACCTTACTAAAAGCTCCAATAACCAAATTAAGCGTATAAACATTTGGCGAGATCCTACACCGCTGCATCTCCTTATAAAATGCCAAGGCAATATCTGCACGATTCAAACCATTCAACGCACTCAAATATGCATTACATGACTCAACCGTAGGGAAAAATCCATATTCCTTCATCCAACAAAAAGCATCAGTGGCATTCCTGAACTTCTTCAAATGAGCATAGGTCTTGAATAATGCATCAAAAACACGCGGGGAAGAGTCGCACATTTTATAAGTATACAACAAAGCATCAAAAATCTTCCGCGGATAATCCAACTCAAAAGAGCCCATTTCAAGAATTTTCCTTAAAATCGACTCAGCTGACTTAAACTTGTAATTCTTAGTAAGTATGTGAAGGATTATGGATTGTAAATCAAGGGTTTTCAATTTAGGATTTTGTTGCTCAACCCACTTGAAAAATTCGAGAGAAAGCACGTAATCTTTTCGGGTTTTTAGCATAATATGTTTAATTCTAAATGGGGTCAAACCAGAGGCTAATTTTTCAAGCTTATCCCAATCAGAGTGGATTACATGACTGTGAACTATGTTTACATAATCAAGGTCTTGGCCTTTGGGTTCAGGGATTGTTCTGTGAGGTAATGGAATGGCACTTTTCTTGAAATTACTCAATACCGGAAGTTCTAAAGAATTTGTGGCCTGGATTTTGTTTGTTAAATCAAGAAACGTAGAGAGGCTGCGTAACTGGAGATAATTCATGGCGTTTGTTCGAGGCACGGCAAATAGGGTTCGTTTATTTGTTGTAAACTGACGCAAAAATTAGCATTATTTATAGAAAGATAGTGACAGAATCACACTAACCTATCCGGGTTGGCAATCAGATTGTTCTTCTTTGTTTTCTTTGTATACTGAATGCCTGGTGATGGTTGGATGCGGCTTTTCCCTCTGAGAGAGCTCCGTTATAGGCGATGCTGAGAGAGATGGAAATTACTTATTTATTTTTTGTTTATTTTTCTTTTGTGAGATTTATGTCAAATTGCCTCTTTAATTTGATTATATAATGTCACCGTTCATCCGATCTACACCGAAGATTGCTAATGGCCAAGACCCATTTATCAATAAAACTAGCAAGAAGTACGTGCATAGTATATTTGGTTATATGATAATGTAAATATAAAAAAAATTATTTATCTTAAATATTAGTATATTAAATTTAAAATACCTGAAATGATAATAAGTGACAAAAATAATATTAAGAGATTTGATTAAAATTTATTTTCTAGACTTTGCGTTTGAAGGTCTCTATATTCTTTTTAAAAAAAAGATAGGACATAAATAATTAGGTGTTGATATCATACTAAAGAGATAATGAAGTTTAACATAGCACTCCATTTTTTATCTATTGAGGTAAAACATTATGTCTCATTCATCTCGTGCTTATAGAATCTCCAATTAAATGTAATAGTTGCACGAGTATTTAATTTCTTTACCAAAATCTCATGTAAGATGTATGTAGTCAAGACTAATTAATTAATGATAATATAATGCATAATTTAGAACAGATCAAGTGTCTCTATAAGTATTAAAACCACAACACGACAAAAACTCTCATCATAGAGGCAAAAAAAATGATAAACGATCACCTAACTTCATAAATTTTGTCGAATATCTTTTTAATATATGTAAAATCTTGGTTGTGTAAGGAAGTAGAATACATAGCATGGGTGATGGTGTGGGAAAATGAAATTTTGTAAGAAAGAGAAGAAAGAGAAATCGAAATTATGGTTGCGTGTGAAAATGAACATAAACAATCACGATTTTACGTTTCATAATATCTCGAAGGAAAATTGAAAAGCATGATTTTATGTTTAATAATTCATTCAAGATATTTTTTGTTATTTAAACTTTATCAATCATATATTTATCATGGTCGCCCTTTAAATTCTTGAATAAATTTTAAATAGTTGAAAATGAACATTTGTAGTGTAAAATATCGAATCAAACATAAAAACTGAAGAAAAATGAAATTGAGAGAAATTGGTGTGAGTATGAGGGGTGGGGTAGAAAAGAAAAGTTAACGATTATGATTTTACGTTTAATAATTTAAGATAATTTTTATATTTAAACTTAATCGACAATATATTTATTATTATTACATTTTAAGTTTTTTATTAAAATTTGAAAACGATCCAAATGGATATTCATATCGTGAAATATCGAATCAAACGAAAATTTGTAGGAAAATAAAATTCGAAAAAAGGACATTGGAATGATGTTGGAATTGAAAGAAACATAAACATAACTTTACGTTTCATAATTAATATAAAATTATTTTAATATTTAAAATTTATCGATCATATATTTATCAGGCCGCAATTCAACATTTCCAACAAATTTTAAAATCGTTTAAAACGAGTATTTGTAATTAAAAATACTGAATCAAACGTTAAAAAAAAAAAAAGGCTTAGTTGAACCATAAAGTTCAAAAAAGGACATTTGAATGAGGTTATGATTAAAAACAAATATAAACAATCATGACTGTAAGTTTCACAATTAATGTAAAATTATTTTGATATTTAAAATTTATCGATCATATATTTATCATGGCCGTACTTTAACATTTTCAACAAAATTTGAATCGCTTAAAACGAATATTTGTAACTTAAAATACTGAATCAAACGTAAAAAAAAGGGGGGGGGACATAGCCCAACCGAGCCATAAAATTCGAAAAAGGACATTGATATGATGTTATGATTAAAAAGAAATATAAACAATCACGACTTTACATTTTATAATTAATGTAAAATTATTTTGATATTTAAAATTTATCGATCATATATTTATTATGATCGCATTTTAAAATTTTCAACAAATTTTAAATCGTTAAAACGAATATTTGTAAATTAAAATATTGAATCAAACGTATAAAAAAAGGGGCTTAACCGAGCCAAGCCATAAATTTCGAAAAATGGATATTTGAATGAGGTTATGATTGAAAAAAAATATAAACAGTCACGTCTTTACGTTTAACAATTAATGTAAAATTATTTTGATATTTAAAATTTATCGATCATATATTTATTATGGTCGCACTTCAATATTTCCAACAAATTTTAAATCACTTAAAACGAATATTTATAACTTAAAATACTGAATTAAACGAAAAAAAAAGACTTAGCCTAGCTGAGACGAGCCATGCCATAAAGCCATTTTTCTCTTAAAAAAAATACCGAATCAAACATTAAAAAAAATTAAAAAAAATACCAGCGTAGCCGAGTCGAACCATAAAGCCATTTGAATCGGGTTATGAATAGTACCACAAACTCTCTCTTTTATTTATCTAGGATACTTAGGGCTTAGTCTAGCCTAGTCGAGTCTAGCCGAGCCATATGAATAGTACCATTAAACTCCCTCTTTTGTTTACGTAGGATATAATTTACATAATGGCACTATTGGTCCTCAATCTATTGCATCAGTAGCACATTGGCCTTCGATCTTTAGAAATAAGCAAATTAATCTTCAACCTTTCACTATGATTGCACAATTTGTCTTTCACGGCACAAACTATCCAAATGTCTAATAAATTGTTATGTGCATGCCTGATTTTATAAGTTCATATTTTTCTTTTCAACTTGGAATAGTGTCCAGAAATTTAAATCTAATCATATTTTCGTGCATGTCATTAGGATAGTTTTTTGTCATCGGAGGCTAAGTGCGTCACATTAATAAAATATTCAATTTATTTCTTTAATGTAAAAAAAAAAATCTTCTCTACCTCGTATAAAAAGATCATAAATAGAGATTCAAGTCGTCGTTAATCATTGGCCAGTCATTCACATTCACATTCATAATTATTGATGTTTTCGAGTGAAAAAATCATTGCTCAATAAATAAAAGGATAACATTCGATATTTTTTGAGAGCATTAACTGATTCTTCTGATTGAAAAAGTCGTCGCTCGACGGATAAAAGGATAACGGCCTATTCTTCTTGAAGAGCATCGACTAAAGCCAACTTGTTTGATAAGTGGGTGACTAATTTACAATTTTCTCCAAACTTTAAGCACTCGAGGACAAATTAATAATACCTTCACCTCTCAGACTCCATCTCGGATACTCGTACTCGCTTTGCTTCCTCCTCCTTCCATGCTTTTCAATCCTCACACAGTGACGCATATACATATACGTATACATATAATATATATCTATATATACAAACGGATACGGATAAACATCTGCAGATCTTGAATTTGTGAGTGTTGATCTGTGGTGAATTTTAGAGATAGAAAATGGAGAGAAGGTGTAGCGCGATTCAGCTGTGTTTTTGTTTTGCGATCTTCCTCTTCATAGCTACCGCTCACTGCTTCTACCTTCCAGGCGTTGCTCCCCAAGATTTTCTCAAGGTAACTTCTTTAAACGCATATATAAATCTATAAATGCGTCAGCGGTTGAAGATTGAATAGTATAATTGTAGATCTTATTTTTATAATTTTTTAATTGTCTCAGTTATATGTGTTTGAGTGAGCTGTGCATGAGTTAAACTTGTGATTTTTTGAATGGATTTTATAGATTGTTATAAGAAGTGATGAATTTTATGAATATTTGTGAATTTTATCAAGTGTCTGTCCTGACTCATGTAATTTAGTGTGATTTTGTTGTTAAAGGACATATTTCTCTCAGATCTGTAATTATTTATTTATTTATTTATTTTTACCTTATTTTGACAAATTTTCTGTGAGGTATGCAGTATTGCAAACATTCTTCAATACATTAATTTTTAACCAATTAAATTATTTTTACACGTCTTTTTGAATTTAATTAGGGTACTCAGTTAGGTGAAACACAATGCTTTTTGCGTAAGAAATGATGCATTGATGTTGATTTTTTAACTACTATGGCTACTATATTTTTATAACGTTTCTACATTGATGCTCGTGGATTGATTTGATAAGTGTTAATTCATGGTAGAATTTTTTGTTTGATTCTAACTGGTGAAAATGACGTTGCCATAACTCAAGAAAATGAAACTAAATTGCATTGCGCCTGTTATGTATCACATGGGACATAGGGCGCCAAATTACTACTACCTTGATATTTTGACCATTTTTAATCTGGATTGGGTGTGATTTGTAAATATAAATATTGATGACCCATGCTTGGAGCATATGTGTAGAATATTCCTTATTTGTCATGTACGATCCTCAAAATTGGATGTTGATAAAATATAGAAGATAGACAGAACACCAATCATTTACATGGTATGACACTTGACTTGAGCCCATGGACAGAGACGAGAAGAATTTCTCTTAAGGAAAGTTCAACTCCAGCAAAAAATAGCTCTCTATGTTTCCCACTAAAATTGGGATCAAAATAACAGTGGGAGCCCACTTTTTTTTTGTATTTGTGGTGAATTTCATTATTTTAGACACGACAATTCTTTTCTGACTTGTTTTTCCTATTACTTTGAAAAATGAATACAAGTGCCGAGTTAAGTAGAAAATTAAAGAATAATGTTGAATAAATGATGACACTTATAGAATCAGAATTACTAAAGCACCTTCTTGATTTTTTTTTTTGAAAAAAGAGTCCTATTCTAATTCTAGGCAGCCAGATTTCTAGTATCACTCATACCTCTGATGAATTCAATTGGAAGTATTTAACCACAAATTTATGGAAGTGCAATTTGTTAATGTAAATAACGAAACTTGGACAGTTTCTTTTTGCTACTATGAGTAAATTAAAACATGCTCATTAGATGTACAAGCAGCCGAATGATTAAATTATGTTCTGAACTCTCAGTTGTACGGAGATAGTACATATTGTTATATGAATGGATTTTTAACCTTTCACTTTCATATATTCTTGCTTTGGCCTTAGTGTAATTGTAATTGATTTCCTGTGTTTCTCAAAATAAGAGAAGAATATCGTGGTAGGGTTCTTAAAATTGGAAGTTTGCTATTCAATGATGGAAAAAATGAGAAGTGTCATCTTGTGTGTATAAGTATGTCAAATGGCTGATATTCACCAATCATTACTTTCAGCATCTCTTTTTTTAGCAACGATAAAGACATGCAGTAAATGTATACATATTTGCAGGCTGCTTTGTTCCTTTGCTTTGTTTGAGTTTGTTATGACATGATTGTCAGTTTTGGAGTTTCTTTGATGCAGGGTGATATTCTGAAGGTCAAAGTGAACAAACTGGCCTCTGTTAAAACCCAACTTCCATACTCCTACTATTCCCTTCCTTACTGTAAACCAGATAAAATTGTGGACAGTGCGGAGAATCTTGGGGAAGTTCTTCGGGGTGATCGTATTGAAAACTCTCCCTATGTGGTCAGTATTGCTTTACTTCATTTCTTTTATTACTTTGGACAGGAAACTCAATGCGCCCATCATTATTCATTTAAGATAATATGTAATACACCTTTTACATAATACAAAATTAAACTTCTCAACTAAGTTTGTTAATACAGTTTAAAATGCGAGATCCACAAATGTGTAATGTCGTGTGCCGTATTACACTTAACGCCAAAGATGCAAAGGAATTCAAAGAGAGGATATATGATGAATACCGGGTGAACATGTGAGCCACCTTATTGAGGAATCTTATACATTCTAATATCCTTGCATTACATGACTTACTTTGAGTTTTGATGTTCTTTTAACAGGATTTTAGATAATCTTCCGCTAGTTGAGCCTTATAAAAGAGGCGACATGGATTCAGTGGTGTATCAACATGGTTTCCATATTGGTCTAATAGGACGGTATGCTGGAGTAAGTATCAAATTACTTTGTTTTTGAAGTTGCAAATTTCTTAGTATTACCTTTTTAATGAGAAGTTCAGTCCATCTTGAAATGAGATATGCCCCGCAGTAAACAAAGGAAACTAGATGGTTTGGTCAAAATGAATTCTTGTTTTGACTAAACAGTTATGGTTTCTTTTGTCCTCACTGAATTCTTTATTTATAGAAAAAGGAGCAGAAGTATTTTATCAACAACCACTTGACCTTTACCGTGAAGTTTCACAAGGATGAGCAGACTGATGCTGCTAGAATTGTGGGATTTGAAGTAAAACCATTCAGGTAATGATTCTGATTGCTTAATTTTGTGCTTCAGATAGTTCTTGCCTGTTAATTGATGTTATATTCTCATTGCTCATCCAGCATTAGGCATGAATACGAGGGTAAATGGAATGATAAAACACGTTTAACGACCTGCGACCCCCATGCAAAACTCACTGTAACCAGCTCCGACTCCCCTCAGGAGGTTGAAGATAAGAAGGAAATCATCTTCACATATGATGTCGAGTACAAGGTAATGATTCGTGTCTCAGTGTGCATAAAATAATTATGCGTTCAGTTGTAATATTGATGGTGTTATATCGGCATGTCTTGCTACTTGTTTCACATTTGCAGGAAAGCGAAATTAAATGGGCATCTAGATGGGATACTTATCTTTATATGGCTGATGATCAAATCCATTGGTTCTCAATTGTCAACTCATTGATGATAGTCCTTTTTCTCTCCGGAATGGTGGCCATGATTATGTTGCGGACCCTTTACCGTGACATCTCCAAGTACAACCAGTTAGAGACTCAGGAAGAAGCTCAAGAAGAAACTGGATGGAAATTGGTGCACGGGGATGTTTTCAGACCTCCAGCAAACTCAGATTTGCTTTGTGTTTATGTTGGAACTGGTGTTCAGTTCTTTGGGATGATAGTAGTTACCATGATCTTTGCTTCACTAGGATTTCTATCCCCTTCAAACAGAGGAGGATTGATGACAGCTATGCTTCTTCTCTGGGTATTCATGGGCCTTTTTGCTGGATATGCCTCGTCTCGTTTATACAAGATGTTCAAAGGAACAGAATGGAAGAAAATTACTCTTCAAACAGCTTTCATGTTCCCGGGAATCATTTTTGCCATATTCTTTGTGTTGAATGGTCTAATTTGGGGTGAGAAATCCTCAGGGGCTGTACCATTTGGGACCATGTTTGCATTAGTGTTCTTGTGGTTTTGCATTTCAGTTCCTCTCGTTTTCGTAGGTAGTTATGTTGGGTTTAAGAAGCCAGCTATAGAGGATCCAGTGAAAACCAATAAGATTCCGAGGCAAATTCCCGAGCAGGCCTGGTACATGAATCCCGTCTTCTCTATCTTAATCGGAGGCATACTTCCATTTGGCGCAGTATTTATTGAGCTGTTTTTCATCCTCACATCAATCTGGTTGCAACAGTTCTATTACATTTTCGGTTTCCTCTCCATCGTGTTCATCATCCTAGTTGTCACCTGTGCTGAGATCTCAATCGTGCTTTGCTATTTCCAGCTGTGCAGTGAGGACTACCTCTGGTGGTGGAGGTCATACCTGACCGCAGGGTCATCGGCTCTCTACCTCTTCCTTTATGCAGCTTTTTACTTCTTCACTAAGCTCAATATCACAAAACCGGTGTCTGGCATTTTGTACTTCGGGTACATGCTTATTGCTTCATATGCTTTCTTCGTTGTGACTGGTACTATCGGTTTTTTTGCATGTTTCTGGTTCACGAGGCTCATCTACTCATCAGTGAAGATCGATTAAGTGAAGCAATTTGAATTACAGGTGTCTATAGTTCCTCAAGAAGTGCACACACTCCTCGGATTGGATTTGAAATGCATGTCATCTGCCATTTCATGGTTTTGACTCGGGTTAGGTCCCGAACTTTCTTTTGTAGCTCTTTTATACGGGTCCCCGATTTTTGAGTCTTTGCTTCTGTTTTAAAGTTTTCACTTTATTCTTTAGAAACCTTGTATGGAGACAAGTTGAGAGTATTCTGTAGCAATTAACGTCGTTAGTTGTCCGTTACAGTTAATGACACTAATTCCTATAAAATAGTAATTTTCCTTCTGTTACAGCTAAAACAATATGCAAGAGTCTTGGAGACTGCTATTTTGTCACTAAACTTGTGGTGAGATTTCAAGATGGTCACATAAGTTTGTCCAATTTTATCACTAAGTTCATATTTCGTTCCAAATATATTACTCTTCAGTCGGTCACCATCCGTTAAGTAATTGTTTTGCCTATGAGTTGTGGTTTAGTTGATGTGTAATAATATTGCGCTAGTTCCCTGCTTGTTACTAACCTCTTGGATACATATTGGGGTGACCTTGGTCGAGGTGAAATGGAGGGAAGAAGAGAAGGATTTAAAGAAAAGGTAGTGGAGAAGAAGCGTGACCAGTGGTGATTCTGTTAGTTTCACGGTCGCAGGACCGTCTTTTCAGCTGCAGCTTCAGCCGAAGTCACAAAGAAATGGAAGGCTTACCAAATACTAAACACAGGCATGATACACTAAGAAATGGACAAACCCAGAGGTTCAAGTCGAGCCCAGCCAACTATATTCGCTTACAGGGGTAGTACGTGCTCCAGCTGAAACAACCCATCATCAGAAATTCACAATCTGCACTGAATTTTAAGTATATCGTAGCATCTCTGGCTATGAAAGAGAGTTAAAATGCCTATACTATTCATTTCCTATTTCCTACAAACTGATATGTATCATCAAACTCTTCATTTTTCGTTCTGAACGCCACTGTGCATAGGTCTTGAAGTTGGACACAAACGATTTCATCTTTTAAGTTTGCGCTGCAAAAGAGAAAAAAACACGGTTTTTATCATTACAGTGCCACAAAAATGTCAAAAGAAATATAAGTAATGTCCCATGTGATTGCACCTGCAATTCTTTTACTCTTCTTTTACTAGCCTCCAGCGCTTTGTAAGACGCATTTGCCTTCCCGCACATCAACCATGTTCAATACGTTGAGTAGAAACGTTCGTGAACAAATCTATAATGACTCTTTTTTTAATCATATTGCTATATCTATGACCGATATTTCGTATTTTCATATTACGCGGTTTAAAAATTCTAAATCAGATATAGGGAATTTTGCCTCTTGGCGGTGAGCACGAGTCTCTAACACAAACTATTCTTCCTAGTTTCGACATATGAAAGAGATGTAGAAAATTCCCAAGGTGCAAGCATTCCCGCATGTCCCATGATACTCAAGACAAATTTAGAAGTCTTTTCAGTAGAGACATAAAACTGGATCAAGATATCAGTTTTCCAATATATATAAGACAAAAACAAAATTGCTTTGACTTTGCAAAAAGATCAAGCATCAGAGGAAAGGGGTGATTCTCTACCTGTCTTCAGCACGATAAACACGTACGCTTGATGATTGATAGCCAAGAGAATTCAGCGTTGCAGTTAGAATTTCAATTTTCTGCATAAAAAAAAAAAAAAATGATTTTCAGTATAATGAATCCGAGGGGCAGTGCTCTTGATCTTGAGTTTTCTAGACACATTAGATTTTACCACCTCAAATTATCACTAATTCCCACAGTGCCCCCTCTAACTTATCAGTTGTATCAATAGTCGAATCATATTCGTGATATTAAATTGACCATCGGATGGATATTCAAAAGGACAAAAAAGAAAGAGAGGAAATTCACCCTATGAAACTTTCATCTACCCCGCCAACCCACCAATCGCACCATGGCAACCACAATAAATATACCAACTCCTTCATTTTCTTCTCCATCGCCAACGGTACCATGGGACACCCTTAAAATGATAGAACCACCAAAAACCTTCATCTCAAGTTCTGCAACGACCTAGTGATACAACTGGACAATGAGTTACAGAACTCGGGCTCTAAGGTAACAATAGCTGTTTTGCAGATAAAACAAATTAGATGCAACTGGAGGACGCTTTTACCCACTTTGATTAAAGTGTTTCCTCAAAGATTGCGTATGATATTGAGCATTTTATGGTTTACAAGTTTTCGTCGAGCTTTTCATGTGGTACCAGTGGAGTGACAAAAGTGTGGTTGGGTTGATGGTAAAACGATCGAGATAAGAAAACAAAGTGTCATAACAGAAGAGTAACCACAACAAGCCAGTGGCCATATATCAATTGATTATAAAAAATCACAGGGTTAACTCATGCAATCAGTTGAGGGAGCTAGAGGAGAATGAGTGGTAATCCTTGGGGCAAAGTGAAATTACCCTAAGTTGTTTAATATGAGATAACTGCACTTGAATAAATCAAACCTTTTTTACAATTTGAAGTTGCTGACAAATATATCCAGTGTCTAGCATTGCGAGCTCATCTGCTTGGCTCCTTTCAATTGTATCAAACAAGTCAGGTCCAATAAAAGCTAATGAAATTTAAGAAAGAAATAATAGCAATAACAATTTCACTGGACAATTCGTTATCTCACTTTTGCTTATGGACTCCATTAACCTTTTTTGAGTTGATCATCTTGAAGTAAAATTCATCTGGGTTCCTCAATGCCGCCTTTTCCTTGAGTTTCTACAAGGACATAACATCAGCGTAAAATATGTAACTTAAAAATCTAAAACACCATTTTGAAACTCAAATAATGTTCAACTAAAGGGTTCAAAAAGTTACCCGTATAGTCTCCTCCTTTTTATGATAGCTTTGTGCGCGTTTAATATAATCCTTGTGCTTTTCAAGAAGTCCAAATTTTCTTCTTGAATGCCTGGTATAGAAAACATATGTTACAAAACAAACTGGGCTAAAAAAAAAAATAACGAAACAAAGAAGAAAATGTGAACATAATAACAAATAACTCACGGTTGAGTGCGCTCTTAGTAAGCTCTTCTTTGGATAGCATTCTTTCGTGACATCTTTAAAACCTGCAACAAAGTTTCACTTCAAAATTCATAAATAAAGAAAAGATGTTCAGAAGAAAACACACATCAGAGACATAACGTAAGTTATAAACTTTGCTTTTCTGTATTTAATGACTGAGAAACGATTGGCAGATTCTTGATAGTAGCAATGACATTATCCCAATTAGACAAGCATAATGAGGTTATATTTTGGTTGAATATAAAGGTGTCATTCTCTAAACTTCCTAGGGGTGGTAAAAATTCAGTCCGGTTGTTCAGAACCCAACCAAACAGCTCCAAATCAATTGGCTACATGTGTAAAGAAGAGAATAGAACTCAGCCCGCCAGTTCCGTCTGATTCAGTTCTATGATTTAATTAACTGCAGTCTGCATTTAAATATAAATTAATCCTTAATAAATTCACCTCTAGTTACTGCTTGCTAAATCTTTTGCACTAAACTTTACTCAAAAGTAAATTTTCCCAAAATTATTTTTACCCTCAGTAGCAAAAGCGCTACGAACAATCGCTATCGACTATTGATTCCCATATTTCAAGTTATATCATTAATGAATTCAATCAATCTATCAAATTGTATTTGAACACATATAAACACCCCAGGAGGATGAATTGAAACCGACTAACACTTCCCTTTAATATGATTGGCTTGCCCGTTCGCATTTATAATTTTTCTTTTTTAACTGCCATAATATCAATTGTATATCCCCAAAAAATATATAAGAAAATTATTCATCAATCTCAACTTTACAATAATATTAAGGAGACTAAAAGAAACCTTCTGATTTTATGATTTCCTGGCCCCCTTGGAGGATAAACAAAAGCAATATAACCAAAACTCGTTAAAATTGACATATATATGCAGATTGCAGAGAAATCTAACAAATGCACACACACGCACACATATATAATGAATCACTATACATTTAGGCACCTAGCAATTTTACAATGCCCAGAAGCACAATACATAATTTGCAGACAAACTGAAAAAAATGTTGTACCTCAAAAATCAACAGCTTCCCCAAATAAAGAATACAAGTCTAGCTCCAAGCCTGAAGGTAAACAATGTGAACTGTGAAGAACAGAAAAAAAAAATCATAAAAAAAAAAACAAATTTATGCATCAAAATATGATAAAAACATTTTTATGTGTATTTTTTACGATGAAAAAAAGGAACTATTCGGCGAATTCGATGGAGAACTACACAGCTGGTGGCTTTTTTCTGTGTTATTATTCTTCCTTTTGTGGCTCAAAACCCTAAAAGCAATTGACAAGTATTAAGGACTCTGTTTTTAGGGTGTGGCATGGGGAAGAAATTAAAATATTTTATTTTTTTATTCGTTCATATGTTTTTTTATTTTGCTAATATTATTTACTTATTATTTATATTATAATTATATCATCAACTTTTTATATTAATTTTTATATTCAAACTGTATTAGTTAACAACCCGAAAATTCTCTATAGAGACAAAAAAAGAAGCCCAAGACTCGGGATTTTTCTACCACTGATTCATTAACTTTTATCAAAATTTATAAAATTTATTTTTTATCTAAATTAAACATGAGCTAAATACAAATGTTCGAAAAGATATTTTCTCCACAACAATAAAATATTTCAACGAAAATCGTTGTGCTCCGCCCTGCTGCCATCTTAATTCCAAAGAACGGTGTTTTTTTCTTAATAGCTCATAAATCATCAAGGGCCCATGGTGATGTACAATTTATAAAGTAGAAGGGCTAATTCTTTACATTTTATAAATACAAACCACAGAGAAAAGGAACCAAGAACAAGGGGATGAGACCAAATCAAGCATATTTAGTTACATAATGTCCTAATGAGCGACACAACCTTAACATTCATGCATAGACGAGTCGTTTAATCAACATGTAAGTTGAAACATATCAATCTGCATCGGCAGTAAAGTCGGGCTCTGGTGGCTTTTGGAGTTTCACCAATTCCCGAGCACTCTTAAGATTCCTATTTCTGTGTACTCCCCTGAGAGCATTTGCTGCAAATCTTGTTGCCAAGAACGTCGCGCCAATGCTATATGAGCCTCCACCGGCGTTTGTGCTGGCCCTAGCTAACTCTTCGGCTGCTTCTTCCTTCCTATGCAGCTCCATGAGTTTCCTTTTGCAATGCCTCCTCCAGGCTGCTTGGATAAAGCACGCGGCCCAAGTCCTCCACTGCTGCGAATAAAACCGGAAGGTGTGTTGAACCTGTCTGCTGTGAAGTCGTCTGAACTGACCTGCAACAAATTTTAGTTCATCGGCTGTTAGGGCAAAAGCCTCAACCTCCATCAATGCCTTCACTGTTCGAGTAGAAGACGGTAGGTTGGAACCGGATCTGGGATCCAGTGCCCAAGTTAGAAGCTCTTCACCACAAAAATCTCCCTCTTTTAGCAAACTGCGGTTGAAAAAACCACTTCTCCCACCGTCCGTTGTCACACTTTCTAGACGTCCACGTATGATGAATAGCATTTCATCAACTGGATCTCCTTCTCGAACTATGTAAGTATTTTCAGTATATAGACAGGGTTTCAGTCGTTCACATATGGCGTCTAGCAACCTCTCGTCCATATTCTCAAACAGTGGAACCTGCAAAATGTTTGTGGTCACACGTACGCTACCCAGAAACTACTACATAATAAATCATTTATCTGTTATATCCACAACCTGTAAGTCTTCAAAAATTTCAAGGCATGCAAACATAACAAAAAGTATGCAATCAGGAATCCCCCCTTTCCACCCGAGATCCCATTCTTAGAATCTCCACTCGAGAAAGATATGCATAAAAATTCAATCAAAGGCATATGGAAGCAAACTATTAACAAGATAATTACCCTCTTGACCAAAGCCAGACAAAGATGGCGCTTTATGTCTCTTCTAAGATCCTTTGGTAGACTCTGAACCAAACTCTCTTCATCTACTCCACGTGTTTCCAACCATTTATATTGATCATACTTTCTAACCCTTCCCCTAAGATCTGGCGGGAGCAAGCGATGATGCATCCATTGCTCTGAGTCGCGCCTTTTAACTCTCATCTCCTCAAGTCGAATAGTAAGAGACTGGAGATATGTCTGTTGCAACAGAAAATAAAAACACCAAAGAAATAAGCAAATTCCATATTACTTTTGAGCAATGTTGTGGTACGATATTCAAAATTGCAACTGCTTTGGATGCAATTACAGAGAGGTGATACATAAAAGCCCAAAATGTTCTTATTGCCAATGCACTTCAGGAAAGTCATGTTCCGCAAGAAATATGTTAGTTATTCTCCCAGTTGATACATTTTTCGCGAGCACCATGAAACTTGAGCACTTACACGTTACTATTCCTAGCTGTGCTCCAAGGACCAAATATTATATATAGTTACGTTATAATACTAAGCGGTGGATATGTGAGATAAATTTAGAATGTCATCCAATCCACTGTTTTGAAAGGAAACCTTAATACACAATTAAAATAAACATCAAAAATGAAAGCAACAATTGTTCTTACAGTTCTTGACGACGCATTAGAAAACCACCTTAGCTGAAGATCTTAACAGCAATAAGTGTTTTCAACATTCATGAAATTAGCACATCTTGAATAAATTTATAGGGGAAAAAAAGGCATGACCAAGTTTAACAACAAATCTTTTAACTCAATTGAGCCCATGTTTGATTCTTTTTTATTGAAAATCACTTTTCCTCCCTCTCATTTTCACCATACATTATCCCAAAAAAATCATTTTTCACATTTCCCCATAACTTTTTCCTACTTTTTAACCACACATTCTCCAAAAAATCACTTTTCAAAAAATTACTTTAAAGAAATCTCTCCCACATATAGGGCTAAGTGCTAACTGAAACCAACTAATCTGCCTGCCCAAAACTGACCACGTCGATCTGAAGTTGAACCAAATTATAGGGTTCTTGTGCTCTAGATCTACATGCCCTTCAACCTTGCAAAGTACCAAAATTTAACCACCAATAAGCACTGTATCTTCTACGATAAGCCTATGATAATTTTTGTTAAAGGATAAATCTCACATTAGTTATATACCGAAATATAGACCAACATAAAAAGATTTGAGTTACTCCTCTTAATAAGGTTGATCTTTTAAGAAGAAACCACAAGTCTTAACATGGTATTAAGGCTCATTAAGCTCCAACGAGTAATTTGATCCAATTAAGACTAAAAAAGAGCACGCGAATTTCAAGATTTGCCTGCTTAGACGAGTCACCATCTTGCGAGGGGCATGTTAAGAGGTAAATTCTACATCGGTTAAATACTAAAATATAGACCAACATACGGACTAGGGCTTGGGTCTTAACAATTATTAGTATGGCTGCATTCAGCAATTTTAGTCCATTTTATACTAGCATCCTATCTAACTACGGAACCAAATTAGCCTCCAATTTAACTACTCTTGTTTCCTCAAAATTAATTATGAGATCTTTCGTTTCAAAATTTATTTTGTCAAAAATAATAAATCCTGAAAGATTTTGATAAAATTTAGTAGAGGAAAGTAATATTTGTAGATATATAAATAGAAGAGTTCTACAGTTCCAAACCATTAGGGATCTAAATATACACATCAATGTCAGAAGTAATTTCAGAAATCCATTCTAAAATAAATAATAAATTTGAGGATAGGAGTGGGAAATTCACACTCTAAAAAAGTTCAAAACTTCAAAAGAAAAAGAGGAGTCAGTGTTATATTTCTTTTTCAGCGTGCGTGTATAGGGCATCGGCAGAGAAAAGGAGGAAGTACTGCACAAAAAAATGACACAATCATCATTGTCTGTATCACCAGAAATTACCTGCATGTTTCCAATCAATAGAGCAAAAAGAATGAGGCCCAAAATAGCTAATGCAATGCTGAATATAGACTCCCCTGGGTAGGTGCTGGTTTCAAGTCCCTGGCCAAGTGTACTGCAGAGAGAAGTTAAGCAATGCTGTAATTTGTGGAATCAAGCATAATTTTGATTATTGAATTTCAACTCATAACCCAAAAATGAGCATATTCAATAAAAGTTCCAACAACTGTACTTGAACAGAATGTAAATATAAAGATTGACAAGCAATTAAAATGGATCAAAAAGGGACTACACAACTACTTCATAAGTTACAGTAAATATGCATGATATTTGTACGATGAAGTACGTGGAATGTGCAGGCACCCTATTCTGACTATAATACATTGTGGACACCTGTCTAGACACGAAAACAAGCTATCGACTAAAGCCATGTCTAGATATGAACCCATCTATACCACACAATTAGGGGTAAAGTGATGCACAAAGAGATAATACAAGGAAAACAAATATGGGAAGTGTGTCATCATAGCGACCCAAAAGTTCAATCAGACACTGATGCAGCCATTGTAAGGTCTAAATAACAGAAGGTTCAGACATTATTGAAATTCAAATGGTTCCAGGTGAGTGTAGAAGTCTGTTCACCTCAAATTTTGCAGTCCCCACCAGAGACAGTAGCAATATTTAGACAAGAAGTTTTTTGATGAAACTATGTCAGACGACAAAGCCTGCTTAAAGATTCCAAAATCAAATGGTGGATTGTTATCAACATCTACAGGGCAAGATGAATTTAGTACTGAATCGCTGATGTTACCCCAGGCCTTGTAGCCACTCATTTTCTCGTTGCCACAATACAAGAAAACAGTGTTACATGTAGCATTATGTTTACAAGCTTTTTGCCAGCATGTATCGTTTCGCTCCACTGATAATAAATACCAGAAAGCCCCAAGTATCTGCAAACAGACCATGTAGAAGAGTAAAACAAAGTTTTCATCCTCAGGATTATAAATATTTATCACCCCGTCTTTAAACATTAGGACTCATAATAAACACAATAATTGTAAAAGTAGCTTTCTGCGAGAAGGAATATCAGATCAGCATATTGTCAGGATTATTGCCCTGAAAGCAAAATTAGTACCGAACATTCTCTAATTAAAAAAATTAGATTTACTTACTGTATATTTTCCACATTGCGATTATTGAATGAGCAAATATCATAAGAATCTATGGTTATTATGAAAAATGCGCATAAATGTGAAAGATATAATTCATAAATTATCGTTGCATGACAGGTAGTTTAAAACTTCTGGTGAAAGCTAGGGCACTACATGATGATGATGGATCTAGCCTAAAACATAAGTTGGTCAGCGGTGGATAAAGATGGACAGTTTATTTTGTAATGTCATAATGTTGTCCACACTTGATCATGAGTGGGAACTTCTAGGTGGAAATGCACAGGACAGGACAAAGGAAACTACAGTTTAACGTGCGTATCAGTAAGGTAATTGAATGTCACTTGCTCACTAAAGTAATGAACTCCTTTTCATGACTTAGACTCTTTGATACGTTAAAGGGTGAGATAGTTCAATGGATACAGGACCACATGGAAGGTTCTTGAAGATTTTAGAGTGTGTCTGATAGAGATTAAAATCGGATTAAAATTGAAAAACTAACCGTTATTGTTGACTTTTATTAGACTAGTAGAACCCAATATAGCTACATTTTCAATTTTAATTGGCTTTCAATCTCTACCAAACAAGCCCTTAATAGGAGATAAAGATTAACTTAAATTTTTGAAAATAGTGACCGTTTCTCCAAGTGAAGCCATAATATAACCAAGTGTTAATAACAGGACAGGTATTTTCAAGAAATATTACTTCATATGTTTATGAAAAGCAAATCACACCAATCGCAGACACACCAAAAGTGATGGTTCTTGCTGATTAGGCTAGAATAACCACATAAGCCAACCCTTCTTAAAAAAGTCATCCCAATGCAAGTGTCCACTAAAACAGAGCCCAACATTCATAATTGACATTTAACTCCAGGCTTCATGTGATATGACTTTCATGGCATTCTTCGTAATTTGTATATTGCAATCCAGGAGGGATCATGCAGGAGAAACCCAGAAGCCCGGCCCTGAACTACTTAAGGACTACTTACTATAGTTAAGATTGAGTCAAATTTTATGCCATCAGTTGTTGTAAAAGTAAAAGTACATGCAAAAATAGATAACCAATACTCAAACAAAGCCTACCAACAGAATAGTAGCTTACATGACTGGCAAGCATGTACAACAGCAAATAATTCACAGCACCAGCCCATGCAGTTTCAGCAAAAACACCAGTGGTCCTTTTCAGTTCCGAAGTTAAGGGCAAAATTCGAATAAATCTAGGGAAATACTGAAACAAAATGATAAAAAAAAGCGCTTGTTTTGTAGCCAGTACATCTGAGCCATTTGATCTCCGCAGAAATCTCCAGACTACAACCTGCACAAATTCATAAAGATGTACTCTTGTTAAAAAGAATACAATAAAAACCACCTAAAAATTCCTGGATATCCAGTAGACCTATAGAGTTGTGATGAACATTGCTTAACAACATCACATACAGACTGCTTCAAAATACTTAATGAATTATGACAAACAATGCTCAATTGAATGCCAGCGACCTAAGAAAGGTGACTAAAATTGACACTGCCAATTTGTTTATGGATTATCACACCACACATTAACCAGCAATGAGCTACATGCTTAGACATATCAAATAAGGAACACAGAACATAATATTTTGACATAATTAGAAGTGAATAAAGAAGAATAAATGCAGTCAGGTATTACAACTAGAGGTAGCGGGCCACGAGACCAAGGAATGGCAAGTAGACCAGCCCAAGTCACAGCCCACAAACCCCCAGCAAGCAATATCGAGACTGGGCCAGACAGAATATGGGTCAAGTCTATTCACCACTCCAAAAAAATTTAAAACTTAATAGGAATATTTAAATTTCTGAACAAGCAAAGTTACTGCAGAGATTATTGCATTAGTACCCGTGAAGTTGCACTAGTTGAAAAAGACACAAACGTTAGCAAAACAGTGCAAATGATAAATTTCGACATGATTACATAAACTTGCAATCCAGATCATGCAATAAAACCTAGAAAAACTCTGTCCCCCCATCCACCCCCCATCCCCCCAAACAAAAAAAAAAACACCATAAAGAAATCTAAATAGCAATTCAGAAAGACATGGATCTGTGACAAAGTTGTTCTCCGCACCTGTGGTAGGGGAAGCACCGAGAGAAAATCTAAGATAAAATAGCATCGTAAGTATCTTTTAGCGATTTGTGCAGAATCTATGACAAGTTCACCTCTTCCAAAAACCCGAGATGATGGGGCAATATAAGCTGTCCGGAATTGGAGAGCCATGTGAATGAGATAAAATGCATCAATAACTGTGCGCAAAGTTGTAGCTGTGATAGCTAGCTTTCTGTCTATCCCTAGGCATTTTGATGATTTATCAAAAACAGGAAGAAAGAAAAACAGTGGATCCACAGACACAGCTAGAATACATGATATGACAAAAAGCTTGTTCCAAAGCATAAGAAATTTGTCCTGAGGGTCAAATATCTTCTTCTCAGATGCATTAAGATCTTCTGGAAACACTGCCGGAGAAACACCAAATCCCAGTGATCGTCCGATTGACTTGAGTCCTTCAGACCCTCTCCTCATTCCTCTCTTGAACGACTTAGACGTAGTAGCTGTATGACCAGAATGGCCTAAACCATCAATGTTGAAGCCACACTTGGTTGTTGCAACTGAGGCTGCTGGGGATGACAGTCTAGAGTCCAAGTCATCCAACCTAATCACAAAAATCAAGCAGATGCAAATTACATTCCAAATAGTAGGAATCAGACCCAATCTCTAATTCTTTGACATTAAGGAGAGAGGTTCCATCATGGTTCACAAATTATTTTATAACCTAGATGACATTTTCCTATGTGATTAATAAGATAGAAGTTATTTATTGCTTTATTGATCAACTATGTTTGTTTGCAAGTTAGACATTTAATTTTATTTTTTTTTTTTTTAAAACACTATTATGGATTTTGAAAGATCATTTATGGTTCGTTATGAGCAATTTTTTGTATTTTTAAATTCTTTTGAATCATATATTGGTTTTCATGAGGTGTACTTGAGGCTTACAAAACGCCTCAAAACTTATGCCTCTGATTAGTATAATTTTGAAACGAGAAACTTTCATAGACATTGGAACACACACACACACACACACACATATAGAATCTTCTTTGTTCTTTCGGCAATCTAACTACAGAACCCTCCTTACTTCTTGGAAGGTAGCTTAGTGAAGGAAGCTAATGAAACATCACATGATGGACTTTTCCACCAAACACTAATGCTTTGACAATATTCCATAACAAGCTGTGAATTCTCATTTCCTAATAAGCGCGAGAACAAGGGAAAATTAGAATACCTTAGAAACTTTTCCCTCTGTCCACCAAGATATTGGGTCTTGGAGCCGCTATCAAACATTTTGTAAAACCAATATAAATACAACTGCAAGGCAAACAGAAAAGTTGAAAATTATAAAATGCTAGAAGGTACTAAATGATAAATTACTCAGCATGTAAGATACAAACAATAAATTTATATTAACGAAACTCACCATACACCATTTAAAACATTTTTATGTCGTACAATGAAATCAACCAGTACATTTTGGTTTTGATAAAATAGAGGAGATGGAAAGGAAAGAAAGAAAAAGCAAGGAAGGGGGCATCATGAAGTATGCCAAAATATATGTTATTTTGTGTCATTTTATGATAGCCAATTATAAATCATGGTTATATTTCTGAATGCAAATGCGTCGTTAACTTGTAGTGTCTCTTAAGTTAACTTTTAAACTTATCTTTTATATATAATTAATATTTTCAATGTCAACCTATTTCGATCTAGATTTGTGAGACCCAGTGATCAGGTTGGACAATTAGGCCAATGATATTACGATACAATCGCATGGGATATAAATATACCATACTTAGGTCACAAAAAATAAAAAGCATCATTACTAAACAAAAGCTATCCTCACACTTAATGTTGAATGACTTTATCTAAAAGTTTAGGATATTAGAGAGGTCACGTGTATATTATTTAAATATTATCTCCAATATAGCCTCCTCACGCATGTGCAGACGGGATTCATTTTTCAATTTTCATTAAATGGGTAAAGGTGAGATTTAAACTCATGACCTTTGCTTGCTTTAATATTATGTTGAACCACTTGACCTAAAAGTTAAACTATTAGAGAGAGGCTACTTGTATACCTTTTAAATATCGCCTTCAACGCTTACTTCCACTTATATGTGGTTAGACAATTTCCATTACAGAATCTTCAAGCAAGAACATTACATTCCTTATGTTGTTACTGCTTTCTCTACACAGCCAATACTTTTTGGGCTCGGACAGAAAATATAAACCACATTGATATAAATTATGATCCCTCTCCAGAGCAATTCCCATTTTCTCTTCAAGAAAATATCACTTATTTCTCAAAAGTACAAGAAATTATGTTATTTTATTATCACAAAACCTCTGCCAAACATATCAACTTTTTTCACGGCAGAATAAACAAAAGCAATTAGTAGAAAACTTGCACTATTTCCTGGAGTTGTTTTCTCTGATAAACTTAACCAAGAACCTAGAAACTATAGTTCTTCAGAGCCTAAAACTCTTTTCCCTTGTCTAATACCGTAAGGGTGTGATTGATTGGAAAATTTTCCATGGAAAATGGCCTTTTTCCACCCAAATTCCAACTTTGGCGCATTTGATTGCCATTGTTTTCCATGGAAAATATTTCCAACCTTTGAAAATATACCTAATTTTCCTTGTTTTAGAGGAAAACACTTTCTTTGAGGGATAGGTTTTTGTTTTCCTCAAAACAAGGAAAACACTTTCTTTTCTAAGAGGCATTTTTCATGTCAACCAAACACACAAAGTTCTTGACTTCTGATTTACAATAACAAATAAAAAACACTCAGGCATCATAGGAGAAAAGCTAACTTAGAAGTCAATAATCTGCGAATGTCATTTAAAGATTCAATGGAATATAACCAAAAAATAAAAAATAAAAAGATGGAAAAATAAAAAAATAAAAAAATCAACCCCACAGCATATCTATACGAAAACAGACCTTTTTGCCTTTAAAAACCTATCCAATGTCTTCAAGATTTACACAACTGATTCTAAGCTCCAGAAATTGGCAACCTCTAGAGTCATGTAGTTTGAAAATCATTAAATTTTTATTTTTGGAATTTCAACTATACCGAACTTTCTATCCACCTAATAACAATTAAGAATTCTTAAAAATTATTTCCTTATGAAGTTACTTTTAGTTCAATTATCTTAATAGCTACAATTAACATGATAAAGGTGAGAACTTTGTTCATATTTCATAGTCAACTATCCTTTTTTTTTCCCCCTTCTTCACAACTCTACATCCAGAATCGAAAATTTAAAGCAGCTATAAAAACTTTAAATCTTAAAAAAGGAAAATAAGCGCGCGCTAAGAATCAAATGTTTAGTCTAATTGTTCGGTAATTAGCAGAAAAAATAGTATAACGAATATAAAGGAAAAAAAAACAAATTTTCATTATTAATTTTATTAAGGTAAAATACACATATTGTGATTCAGATTCAGAATAAGAAGTGAAAATAGATCGAAAGATGAAACTTACAGCTGGAAATCTTGAGATTAAGCCATGGAAAAATCAACTTTAGAGAGAAAGAAAGATGACTTGGTTTGAGCTGCAGCCTGCAGATATAGAAGTCAAAATTTATCTAAATGCTATTTTCGTCTTTTCTCACGGAGATAATGTTAGGAAGTGTATAAGGTTATGTTTGGCGGTGCTTTAAATTATATTTTCTATAATTTACTTAACCTAATTTTATTCTTTTGAGGTGGTGAAAAATTTAGGATTGACAAAACTTATTCGCCACATTCTCCTATCTTGTCGGGAACATGATCCCTACCCCCAAATTGTCATCTCTATTTTTTATTTTATTTTATTTTATGTGTTTACTATTTATATTATATTTAAAATTATTTACGAAATAAATAAATAAGTAAACGGAGATTTTATAATCCAAGCGTCACATGAATCTATTAACTTACAAAAAATTCTTGATGAGATGGTGATGGGAAGAGGATGGCTGTCCAGACCCATTTATTTTTAACAATGTTATTTTATTTTATCAAATCATTTATTTTACTTCTATTGAAATTTCTCGAATCTTCATTTTTACGTACGTTTGTTTTCCAGGGTCTACAATCGTTATGTAACATAGGAGTGACAACTCACACGAAAGTTGATATTATACCATTTGTACGAATAGTTCAAATTATTGCGTTTCTTTTGAGAATGGGATCGACCTTTTATTATGACTTCATCACGACAAAATTATTTTTGCTCAAATTATTTTTTATTCACACATTTTAATATTTTATAGAATTCACCGCTAGCAAAGAATTCAACATTACAACCCATGAATAATAAAACTACAGAATGCGTCTTCTACACAACTTCATAAACCAAGCAAAACCAAACTTCCCACCACCGCAGTGCCACCAATTAACCGTATCGCTGCCTTCAAACCAGTACCACCGTTAGTCGGGGCTGGTGCTGGTGCACGGTAGAAGTGGCGGTGATGATGAGGAGAAGGCGCTTGCGCCGTAAAGTGGTGGCCAGAGCCATGTTTATCAGACAGAACTATAACCTCTAGCTTTTGACCCTTCTGGCAATGTTCTTCAGCCCCACTGATGAAGAAAAATGGGCCTGATTTTTCCAGTGAAATTTTAGTTTCTCCATCATGGTGTGATTTTATTGGATTGGCCTTGTTGCAGATTATGTAGTCCTCCTCACTCACTTCCAGCACTGAATCAGTCTTGGAATCATACTTCAGAACTGTTCATAACATCAGAAAATTAGGGTTCTTGGAGTTGAACAAAAAATCAGAGAAAAATGAGGATTAACTGTGACAAAAATCGAAATATAAGGGACTTTTTAAAATCCCAAATGCATGCAACCATGTTCATAAAACTCACCTTTAAAATCAACTCGTAAGGAAAGACACGTAAAAAATTGAAAAAAGTTACCTAAAGAATCAGCAATCTGAAAACGAGTTTTCTCAGCCCATTTGTTGAATTCATCAACAGAAGATGGAACTTCCCATAAATTATTTTCACCGCCTACGACGAACTCTCTTGCTTCAGAACGAATGCACAGAAAAAACACGACGGCCAAGCTGCATAAGAAAAGAATTCTGAGTGAAGCCATTTGTCGAATTTTGTACACAGTAGAATAGGATATATTGGCTGCTCCTCTCCACTATATATCTACGTAAATGAGGGCTCGTGAGATGGATTGTCATAAATGGGGTTTTGGAACGTTGAACAACGTTAAAAAAATAATAATAAATAAATAAATTCATAAATGCAATATTATTATTTACTTTTTAAGTAGTAATATAATATAATTATCTTTTTAGGAAATTATTTAAGGCGGACTAATCAAGAGAGGAAATGAAAAATGTACAAATGATTTAGACGTTCGATAAAATGACATTGTTAGTTTGTCAGTAAGCTCGACTAGTTTGACAAAGTAATTGGTTCGAGCAAGTATTCGCTCAACCAACTTAATATATGGCCGAGTTGGTTGGAAAATAATAATGTAAATAGAAGTTAAATTAGTTTTCGGGCATGTTTTTAATTGAAAAAACAAATAAGAATATTGTAGTTTTTAAGTTGAACTTCGAAAGTGGACTTTTTTGAAGTACTTTTTTTCTTTCTCTTTCATTAGTGAGTAATTTTATTAATTGACAATAATGTATAAAATGCATTGAATCAGGAATTATTATTTCAAAAAATTTAATAAATGCAATTATTTGAATTCAACGTCTACATTGTAATTATGGGATAATGAGGTGAATTCGAAACCAGATAAATGGCCGTTTTGTTGGGAATACAAAACAGATAGACTATTTCACTTAAAATAATATATTCTCCTAAACATTAGAGCTTAATAAACTCTTGTTTGATCACATTATTTTAAAAAAAAAACATTTGTTTCCTATTTTTTTTTTTTCAATCACACATTCATCAATAAAATAATATTAAATGTAAAATAAAAAATTTTCCTTATTTTTTGACCACACAATCTCCATCAATTTACCATTCCAGATACATTTTTAGCCAAATAGAACATGAATTCAATAATGTTTTTTTTTTCCATTTTTTATGTGAATATATAATCATTGTAATAATATACTCCATCCGTCCCAATTATATAGTGGGCTGATTTTGTTTTTCGTACAGATTGAGAATTTTAATGTAATGTTATTGAAAATGTAATTTTTTTCAAAGAATTTTCATTATTTATCCTTATTTAATTATCAACAATTAGTAGTAAAGAAATTGAATGCTTAAATTATTGTTGGAAGTAGTAAATAATAGTGTTTTGTCAATGTTTCCAAGAAGTGGAAAATGTGTGTATTTGGATAATTCCAAGAAGGTAAATTAAAATTTGTACAATTTTAAGATTAAGTGGGATGAATTGTTTATAACTACGCAAATTAAATAAAGATATATTAGTAAACAAACAAAATAAATAATTTCTCAATAAAAAAATGAATATATAAATGGGACAAAAAAAAAAGGAAGCTCAAACTATATAAATTGGATTGAGGGAGTATGATCGCTAAAATAAATGATGAATTCCATGTTATGAAAGTATGTTCGTTAATTAGTTCTTTTTAATTTCCAAAGTAACGATATATTGATTATATAATTAATCTCACTATTTGTTATTATTTTAAATAATTCTAATTAATACTTAACATTCATAATGAATTTAGACATCTTTGTCTGTCAAGAATATTCAAATAGTATTTATTATTACTGGAGCCTCTTGTTTTGTGTAGAATGCATTTTGGAGTAGTAGATTAATAGATAATATATAATTAGAAATTAAAGAAAAATTTTGAATTTGTATATAATACTATTTTTATTGAAGAATGTTTGATTGTAAAGAAGAAAAAATATATATAATTTTAAAAAAAATGGGAGTCAAACGGGCCAGGTTTAATGGGATAGTGAAATGTTGGCGAAGATTGTGGGAAGAATTTGAATTTCATCCCGTGGTGGTTGGGTGGTGGCCGTGAGTTTTGGTGGGGTACGGTGAGGTGGAAAAGAAGAAGAAGATGAAAGATTAATTTATTTTACTATTTTGTGTGAGAATATATAAAATTATAATTTTACCTTTATAAAAATTGTTAATGTGATCAAAATCATTTTTTTTTTTTTGGTCAATTGACAAACGAAATCCGTCCGTTTATCCTCCAACTGCATATACTTAAAAAGGTTTGTAACCACGAGTGCAACAAACAAAAAATTTGAGTAAAAATTGTAAATATTTGGAAGATTTGAAATCGTGACAGCAATTATCCCCATTAATAATGATCGTTCCCATGTGTCCATGGGCAAAGGCTGCGGGGAGATAGTAAACCGGTCCAAAGGTGCCTAATTTCCCATTACAGTTCAAGAACCTTAATGAAGAAACATAAATAATGGAATAATTCACCTTAATTGCCAAAGCAGTGAGATTACACATCTAGACAGTCTGCAAGACATAGCAATGACACAACAAACACGTTTCACAGTTCAAGACGGGTCGAGGAAAAACACGCAAATGTAAAACGGCAAAGACCATATAACATCTTCATTTCCGGAATGTAAGGAGAAGATCATAAATCATCTTTATTTGAGGAGTGTCTTGACAATGGACTTGACATTGAGCTTCTTCAAATCAGTGTAAGACTGTCCACATCCAACGAACATGACTGGTGATCCCGAAATGTATACCATTGACAATGCAGCTCCCACCTACAACACCATCGACCCATTTCGTGATAAAGATACCAAAAATAAAAAGAAATAATGTTGAAATCGTAGAGTACTCAGACAAGGCTGTCATGTTTAGTTAAGCTTATAAGAAGTTTTACCTATTAAGTAAATAATTTCTAACTTGTAAATAAAGAGATCCCTCGGGAGTTTATGCATTAACCAGAAAAGGAAAATGAATGAGGAAGGACCTTACCTTATCATCAATAGTATCGAACTTGGTAAGCAGGATCCCATCAATCAATCTGGGGTTGGGCGAGGGTGACAGATCGGCTAATTTCTGTAATGAAATGAAGAAAAACTGCTTATAACACGCAGGTGGCTGTATAGTGAAAAGTGAATAAATGAAGAACCAAAAATCCAGCAAACCTGATTAAACTTTGACAGCTGATCTACAGCATCATTGCCCACAAGTGCCTCNTCCACAGCATCATTCCCCACAAGTGCCTCACCAACAAACAAGATAAGATCTGGACTGTTAACGTAGATAAGCTTGGACAGAGCTCGCATTAGTGGTTCATTATCCTGAACAATGCAATAGAAAGTAAATGCAACTGCTGAGTAAAAAAATTATAGAAAAATGACATATTCCATAAAATGATCAAGGTATCATCAAAACTCAATGAACAAAGGATTCGTTTTGACATGTCTTTAGTCGAGTGCATTTTGAGAACGTTACAATTCGCCAACAAGCAGCAACTGAAAATTCCTAAAATACCTGCATTCGACCAGCTGTATCAACAAGAACAACATCTGACCCATTTCGTCCAGCTTCCTGTATCGCTTCCTTCGCTACAATGGCCGGATCTTTCTCATAACCCTTCTCGAATATTGGAATCTGATAAGACAAACAATTTCAAATAATTTACCACAATTCAGTCATTATTACTTCAATGAATCTACTACTACACATGAACAAAGAACTATGACTTCATAATCAACCTGGAGTCTACGTGCATGAGTACGAAGCTGCTCAACAGCCCCAGATCGGAATGTATCACAAGCAGCCATCATGACTTTTATCTTATGCTGCTGAAGCCAGTAAGCAACCTGCAGAGTGACAGATGCGCAAGGCCCATTAGACAAAAAGTGCATATCCACAAGCATCTACTGTATTATTCCTTACATTTACAGCACACTACCTTAGCAAGATTTGTAGATTTCCCAACTCCATTTACTCCTACAAAAACCACAACATATGGTTTTCCTTGTTCCTGTGCAGCATGAACATCCCTTAAAATGTCAATGGACCGCCTGGGGGTTAATATGCGAACAAGAGCTTCTTCCATTGCTGCCTGGTAGCATCAATTTAAGCCATCACGCCATTACATGCAACAAGAGACAGTTATGATTTGCGAGGAAAAAAAAAAGATAACTGGATTAGGTGGAGGGGAAACAAGAAAATGTATTTCTATAGATGGTGAGTTGTAGCTTTGGATTTTGCTTTTGCTTTGAATTCTGCTCTCAGGAAATCAGTCAGACATGCTTGTGTACCTGCACTGTCGAAGAAATTCTTGTAAAAGAGGCCAGCTTTTTTCCCTCAAGACTTGCTGCTACTGATTCACAAAGTTTTGCAGCTATTTCCTCTGCCTGTTTAAGCAACAGAAGGATATGACTTAAGTGTATTGCGTGAATTCCAACAAGTCTTACTAACTGAAGCTACAGAAACTTGCAGACAAATTAAAACAATACTAATCTCCCCTTCATCCTTACTTTTATAGGGAAAGGAACAAAACCAGCACATAAAAATTCTAATAACGATCATGTTCTGATGATGGTGAAAAATAAATTAAATGCATCAATTATAAACAGCATGCAAAGTTGGCATACCACATTCTTGGTCATAAGCCTGTCCTTGAGTGCCTTCAGTGCTGGTTCTAGATCGGCTTTCTCCAAATTTGCCTTTCCCGCAATACTGAGTTCACAAGAATAAATAAAATAATGAGTTGGATGTGCACCACTTCACTTGAAAGCCATAGTTTAACATCCCTATGGGATTCACGCAAAATTGACACGAGAGAGAAGAAAAATAAAGAATTAATTAAGTGGTGATAAACAGTGTAAATCCTATGCAAATGATCCTCAACACAGTACAAATCTCTTGCTACTTTATGTATCTCTTCTAGCTCATCTCATGGCATGCGATAACTATCAGACGCAGCAATCGTGAAATAGCTGAAATGAAACTAACCCACATCAACTATCATTGGTCGAATTTTGGTCAACCACCCTAAGGACTCCCATCTTAAATGTTAAGCAACATTTTATAGCCTCAAACTCCATTGCAGGAACAGTGATCTTACACAGGTTCATGGAAATATGGTACATATAACAATTACCAATAGAAGCACTCTACTAAGACAAGCATAACAACATAACGGGTAGAATTAACTACTTCAGAGAAGAGAAATGCAGATTTTTACGCTTACACAATTATTAATTTCGTAAATATTGCAGAAAGAGTTGCTGCAAACAATTTGCAAGCGACTGTGAACACTGAGAGGTGATGAAATGCAAAACATAGGCAACCAACAAAGCCGTTTTTCTACATGGATCCATTATGAAAACTTATGTTCTCTCTCAAAAAGAGCTTATGCTCAATCATATTGCACCATCTCTTCAATGACCACAATGAGAAATTCACTAAACTTGAAAATACACCAAAGAATGAAAAGATTAAATCCTGTGATACAGAATTCAGTTGAAATTTTAAATAACAATCCAATAAGTAAAAATACACTTAAAATATCCCCCTCTAGCTAGTTGTTCTTTCTTCTTGTGATCAATAAGAGCCAGCAATTTTATTTATTCAACATATACTCCTGTTCTATATGCCAGAGAGTAGTTAAGACTCTCAAGCCTTGATACTTCTCACATTTCTAGAACTATGAAAAATTTAAATGACCCAAGGTACCACAAAAGATAGTACAATTCTATGACATAAACCATATGAAAAAAATTTCTTAAGCCACTACATTTCTCATGTCTATAATGGGCTGGCAGCGATGTACATGCATTTTTGCATCTAATTATTAAAATTGCAAAAAATTCACATTCAGATTCAGGTTGAAATGTTTAAACAACTACTAAAACATGGTCAAGTTCATACATAATGTCTCTCAAAAGATTTGGGTTAACTCTGGCAAATGTAAAATTTGGAGCTATAACTCCTTTCAGTCAAGCAAAACTTGTGTGTCTTAATACAGAATCCTATTAATTTAATTTTGTTTTTCTCAATGGGAGGTGGTGGTGGTGGTCCCAAAGCTTGGATTACAGGTAACAACCACCAAAATTTCTGACAAGAACACAAAACCATGCATACAGCTATTGGCAATCGAATCTCCGAATAAGCATATAAAGTAGCTGAACAGACAGACAAATGCACAACAAAAATACGAACTTATAAAAGCATGATGACAATAGACATCTTCATTACAACCACCACAAGAATATTTGAATAAATGCAAGCATAAGTTTTCGTAATATGAATTAAGAATGAGATCAAGAATTTTCTCCTTTATTTGGCTGTGAGAGATGCAAATTTACCTCTGGAACATGGATGAGAACCAGCCTTTCTTCTTTGTCTCAACCTTACCGTTCTTCCCTATGTCCTCCTCCTCTGAGTCACTTTCACTGCTTATAATCTCATCTTTGTCCATCATACTCTCACCTTGATCCGCTGCTACAATTGCTATATTCTCTTCCCCATTCTCACTGACTGGATCAGTAAAGTCCAGTTTTGGCTCTTTCGGTGAATCATCCCAAACTCTATTCTTTTTCACTACCTTTTTCTTCTGTTCTACCTTGGAACCTTTGTTAACAGTAGTATCAGTTTTCTTTCCACCTTTACCCCTAATCTTCTGTAGCTTATTTACATCAAAAGCCCCAGCATTGGAACTTCCATTCTCTTTACCATTACCATTAACTCTTCTGGGCGATTCCCCATTTACAACATGATTTTTGTTAAAATTCCCATTTTCCAACAAGTGACCTTTCAGCTTGTCATCATTTCCACCCCCGTTTTCAGGTTCACCTCCACTGTTTTTTTTATTGCTGCCATCCACACTCCCCTTTAGCACCTGTCCTTGCTTCTTACCAAGATTGTTATTTACAGGCTGACCTACCTGTTTTGATTTCTTCATTTCATCTGCACGAGCCTCAGCTTCTTTCTTAAGCTGCTGAAATATGTCATCAAAGTCATTGTAGGAGGTCCGTTTTGGATCATAAATTTCAGAGAACTCTCGCTTAACCATTGCAAGCAAGTCATCCACATACAAGAGGTGGAGAATCCGCTGATACACAGCAACAAATACAAGCCCAAGCTCATTATGAAATGTCCATTTAAGAGTGTAAGAAGCGCCAGCTGCATCATAATTGTATGATGCTGCACCAGATCGTTCCTCCAAAAGGCAGGATCTAATCAGTGTGTCAATGGGAGAACCTCTAAGAGCATTTCCAAGCTCTTTGCAAGTCCAGAGGATTAAACCTCCTCTAGTAAATATTAGTAACTGCTCTAACATCTCTAAAACTCAAAAATTTATACCCTGCAACAGATAACAAAAATAAGTTAATCAGCCCGTGAAATATTCTTAAAGAATCAAATTGGCACAACCAACTAACTACTTAATTGATAGCAGATATGCCATTTAAATGTACATAATAAACATCATCAGAATCCATGGGTATCAAATCAGTGGAAATATTGATTAGGCTGTTGCTATATCAATTAATAACTTCCAAACTCCTAAATTCATTCCAATTATGGCTTACGTAATGCACCTATCTTTGATTGAACACTGGATGCATATATTCAAGCACGATAGGCACAAAAAGGAACATAAATAGACACACAGTTCATCAGAAGATAGATCAGAAAACAGTACAATATCGTGAGCATCAAATAGTTAAATCACAGATTCAGTAGGATTCGAACATAAGCAGATACACACGATTCCAATACGAAGCACTCTTTATTAAAAATTAAACGGAAATTCTAGAGAAACCGATATTCCCATCAAAACATGAATCCTCAACCAAAAAAATCCCAAAAAGTAATAAGAAAATTGAAAAAGTAATTATCGGCAACAATATCCAAAAAGAAACACAGATCGGCGAGAAACAGAAAAAACCCAAAAAAGAAAAATATCAAACAAGAAAAACAATTAGCCTACTCTTAAGTAAGAAACGAATAAAATCCAATGAACCTGAACCGTAAGAATCGAGAGGAAACAAAAAATCACCTGTCTACAATTTTATTTTTTCTTTTGCCGAGGAAATCGGAGAATAACAAAAAATGAAAAGAGAGAAATTAGAAAGGGCAAAAATGGGAAATTAGAAGTTATATGGGCGAAGGTTTGAAATAGGTCCGTTTGACTTTGCCTCGAAAGTCGGTCCAAAATGGTGGGCGGGTCGTTGCAAGCGGGTTAATGACTTAATTCCACCCTCGTCACCCAAATTTATATTTAGTATCATGATCATTTAATTTAATTTCGTTTCATTTTAATCACTCAATTTTATACTTAATGTCCCAATGACCATCCAATTTAATTTTATTTCACCATGATCATTGTCACGCGTTTTGTATAACGTGATTTATACCACAGGTGTACGATGTCAAATTTTGTAATATAGTAATGAAGTTAGAGTATCAAATGCACATGGATTGTAATTCAAATTTCTATTAACTACTATAATTATATAACCTTTATTTTTATCTAGATGAATGAGTATTGAATCAATATTGTTAACTAATCTAACGATAATTTTGGTGACGAATTCAATGAATACAAATTATATGAATTTAATTAAGATGGAAAAGTCTAAAGAATGATTTCACCCAACTATCAAATATGATTCTAAAAAATCTAGTTATCTCTAATCAATTTTTCATGTTTATAAGCAAGAACTCTAATGTAATTATACCTCATCTCTCGATGCCGGATAAAAATTAATCGTAGAAATTAATTCCAATATCTCTATTTCGAATTAAAATCTAGAAATTATCAAGTTCATGATTCTTTTATAGTGTAAACTTCATAGATTAGTTACTTTCTCTCGAAACCTATAAAATCTATGTTGTATTAATCTTATGATCGCGCCTATATTCTCATATCTCGAGTGCCGGAATTGACTAGCTTCTACTCGTTCAATTAGTGACCAATTAATTGAAAGTATTAAAATCATAACACAAATAAACGGAATAGAAAATTTCATAAAAATAACTAAAATAAATTCAAATCATATTCTCAAGTTTTTGTCACAATCAAACCCTAAAAGAATAATTTAGTTCATGATAAGAAAGATAAAATTTAAACAATTCAAAATAAACTACATAAAGAATAGAATAGAAAAAACTAGTTTTTGGATAGATCTTCAATCTTCTTCCTCGATGTTGTTCTTGCATTTCTTTGATTTCTTGAATTATGTTCACTTTGTCTCATTTCATTGTGTGTTGAATTCTACACTCAAAAGTGGTCTTTAGGATTGTATTTATATCATCATGATTGAGCCAAGAAAAGAGTAAAAAAAATCAAAAACCTATTTCTCTCACGGTGGCGCCGAGATGGGCGATGTGGCGCTGCGAATTCTGCTGAATTTCAGTAATTCAGTAATGTGGGCACTGCGGCGCCAAAACTCGGCACCGCGGCACCCATTTTCGGGTGGAAAAATTGTACTGTGCGTCTTTCAGTACTTTTATCGTAACTTTTTCTCTCGTTATTTGATTGAGGTATTTCGAGATGTTTTGGAAAGATAACTCAAAGGGCTACAACTTTGATTCAGATATCATTCTCCCATTCAAACGTTTGATATGTCAAAAATGAGTCTCAATATGTGACTACAAATCTGGAGCATAATTTTTTTGGTTGGAAAATAATGTGTGTTCATACTTTAACTATATTTGATCCATTTGACTTCTATCTTCATCCAATTGACTCCAAGCACTCTCGAATCTTCATTTTGAGGTTCGACACAATTTTTGAGAATTTACACTTTAATTCCCAGACTTTGAATATCTTACAATTTAACCATCTTCTCCAATTTTGCCATCTTTTACTTATTTCCTTCAATTTCATCAATATTTATCACAAATCAAAGCACATATTAAAATGTTCTAAAACTCGTAAAAATAAGTTAAATATCAAGTTTAGATGATATCCAAAGTATGAGTGAAATATACTCATCAGCCACCAAACTTTTTTTCACCATTTTCGTTAATTTTAAAAAGGGTAAAGTAGTAACTTTTCATTATATATGTAAAATATATTTAAGAATAATTAAAATAAAAACTTTTTTCAAAAAAAAAAAAAATAATTTTTAAAACGTTTTAAAAATAAAATAAAAACTTATTTACAGAAGAGTTACTTAGAAAAAATTTTAAAATAAAAAGTTATTTAAAAAAAAACACGTTCCTTAAAAAAATAAAATAAAATAAAAACTTATTTTAAGAAAATGTTTTTAAAAAAATTTTATTTTTTATTTATTTTATATATATAATACAAAGTTACCGTTTTACCCATTTTAAAATTAGTAAAAATGGTAAAAAGAAATTCGATGGCCATGGTGAAATGTTATATAAAATTGGATAGTCGTGGTGAAATAAAATCAAATTAATTGACTATGATAATACTAATTATAAAGTTGAGTGACTATGACGATGCTAAATATAAAGTTTGTTGGCTGTTGGTTGATTTAGCCTTATCATGTACCGATCCCTACCATAAAGAGGAAATTATAGGGAAGCATGTACTTTAAGATTGCATTTCATTAATCAGATTTTGGGTTTAGTTATTAATAAATATTACTATTCATAATTATTCATTTAATATTTATTAAGAATTAATCACCAACTACTTCTATCTCTACTCACTCAATCCCTCATCTCTCTATCTTTCTCTCTCTCACATCAGACAACGCAAATACAAATATAATTTTACTCTTTCATCGAGAGAGAAGGTAAACTCTGTGACCTTGTCAAGCTATGTTTGCAAGAATGTACCACATATACATACACATGTCTATAAATTGATGCAAAGAAATTTTCGTGTTTTTGTTAGTATACAGCGGATCTTGAAACCATAAAGGAGAAATCTCCAATTATTTTCACATGTCACCGAAGATTTTCACGATTCAAAGCTTTCTATTATATCATTATGTCGTAATAACGGCATTTTGGCATATATGTGGCTGCATCAGGACTCCAATAGATGAGGCCATTTTCGCTCGATAAAGAATAAAGGTGTAGATCAAGTTTTGAGCAATTGTAGTTTGTGGTTTGTTTGAAAGCGAAGTGATGATGGTGATGGCGATGGTGGTGTGGTTGTGGTGGAGGTGGAGGTGGTGTTGATTTTGGATTAGATGTAGATGTGGTGGCGGCGGCGACGATGGGATGTGGTCAGGAGGTGGTGGTGGGTTGTGGTGCAGGTGGTGAGGATGGGTTGTAGGACTACCTTCTGTGGTGCTGATAGGTTATGGTGAAGGTGGCAGCGATGGTGGTGGTGCATTGCAAGTGGTGGTGGTCGTGGTCAAGGTGGGTTGTGCATCTGAAAAGACACCGACGGATGGGTGACATCGATGATGGTGGAGCAGTTTACAGGTTACAAATCACATGTAATAGTTCACAGGTCACACGCCATAATGCATATGTCAAATGTCACCGATCCAAGAGAATTGATCACAGACCATTGAATCAATATCATGTGTAACCGTTCATAGGTCGTTGTGCATAGGTCATGGAGTCCACATGTTACATATCAAATAGAATTGGTCACAAATCATGTTTGCATGTCACGGGTCACAGGCCATATTGTATATGTTACAGATTAATATAAACTGGTCACAGATCATATATCACATGTCTTTGTGCACTAATAATAGGTCACAGATTCAAGTTATGGTTCACAAGTCACGAATCACATGTCATAATGCATAGGCAATGGATCAATGTCCACACATTACAAATCCTAAAAAACTCGTCACAAGCATAGTGCATAGTGCATATGTCACAAATTCAAAAGAACTAGTCACGTGTCTTTAATTTCTCCAAAAGTTGAAAGTATTATTTTAGGATGCATATTTATTATACTTTATTTTATACATAATATTTATTAATTATAGCATGAGTTTTGAACTTTTTAAGTTTGTCTCTTAAAAATGAAGTGGGGTATAGTGAAGACCCGACTTATGTATTCTTCCCTTCTATAAAATACAATTTTTTTTTCTCAAACATCAGATTTCAAAGGAAATTATATGATCCAAGTTAATATTTTCTTTCTTGTCGAGATTTTTTCATAAGGAAGCTTATCAATGCTGTTTTACTCTCAATATTTTGATGTTAACAAAGTATGTCTTGTTAGGGATTTTACACCGATTATATATATATATATATANGTAAATATTTGTTCTAAATATTCCTATAGGGGGACAGTCTTTTTGGTTTTTTAGAGAAAGGCAAGTTTCTTGTGTGAGGTAAGGGCAGGGGCGGACCCAGCACCCGGCAAGGGGGGGCGACAGCCCGTGCTAAATCCGTCGGAGCCTTCAATTCCCTCGAGCGTCGCCGGGTCATTGGCTCGCTGCCCGTTGCAGCAAACACAGAGAAGATGGGAAGAAAACGGAAGGTGGGCCTTATTTCTTTTTTAAGTTTGGCCTATTTCTTGGGTTGAGAGAGTTGGGCCTTTTTAAAAAAAATAGGCCCAATTAAATGAAATAATTTTCATCTAACCTGGCTGAGGCTCCATTCTCTAACCGAACCCACTGCCTTCACTCCTTCTTCGGGCGGATCTTCACTTCTCCTTCTCCCTGCTCTGTTGCTGCTTGTCGGTTGCTGTCGCTTCTGCTTGCTATCGTTGCCTACTGGTAAGCGGCTTCTTCTCAACAGTTGGGCAGTTATGTGTGTTTTGTCCTTCTTAATTTGATCTGGATATTGTTTGTTTTTGGCTTTTGATGATTATGGTGTAATTAGGTATTATCTATTTGTATAATTGTATGCATCTTCTTAATTGGAGATTGATAGTGTTTTTGGATGCTGAAAATAATGGGGAGTCATGGATGATGGATCTTAATCTTAATTTTGAAATTAGGAAAGTATTGGTGGGTAATAATTTTTATGCTTTCTCATTTCTAGTTCTGAGAAAAGAACCAATTTTTGGCGTGCGTTTTTCGTTTAATTACTACTTTTTAGGGAAATCCAAGTTCAAGATTGGCCAATTTCTTGATTGATAAGTGTTTTATCTTGTTTAACTCTTTTCCAGCATGTGTCTCAGACTTCGCCTTTTGTTTCAGTTCTTTTATTTTCTTTTTCTTGTTCTCTCTTTTTTTAATACATTTACGAATTTGAAGAAAACAACAAGAATTAAGAAGATTATCATTTACATGTATATTGAATAATTTTTAATATTATTTAATTAAATATTAATAAACAATCTTATTCTTACGATCGCTGATTATCGACGGTCAATGGTCAACGTCCGCTCTGGCTGAACTTTAATGCTCGGTCCGCCACTATATATATATATCCTTAAACATATTACCGATAATATGTGTATACATATTATTCAACATATGTAGATGAATTCGTGCATTTCCATACTTTGATGAAAGCCATTTGTTCTTCAATTAAAAACCTTTTATATAACAATAAGAAAATTAGTATTTCTGAAATCAAATACAATGTAAAGAAATCGGAAAGAAGAAAGAGGAGATGCAAGTGTAAAATTGGTCGAAGTAAGTGAAACACTCTTTCCTTAAGATGAATTTGTCTAGCATCGATGCTAACGATTTTCCTGCAATCATCTCTCAAAATACAACGACCATATTTAGTCATAAGAGCACGTCAAATGGCTTAGACCAACGAACTCGAACGAAGTTTTCTCTCAACCATAACCATGACTTTGATACAAAAATGAATAAATTCTACAAAGTGTTTTTAACCATAACTAAAGTGTAAATATGGAATTGAATTAATAATAATCGTCTTAGGAGTCCTTTATATAGAAGGTGAAGATGTGTGGTTGGACAGATGCTAAAAACTTGTCATTTTTCATGAAGAGGCGCAATCCAATCCATCACTTGCCTATCACTCATGTGGCGCTCAAGCGGCGCAATGCAGATGCAGTGGCGCCGACCAGCCACTCGAGCGGCGGCCCCACATGCTGAGTTCTGATTTTTCCTTCAAACTTTGAACCACAATTTCTCATTCATACGGAATTGATTTTTAGATTCCAAATATACTACGACAATCTACTCGACGAGTAGAACAAGTTTGTCTATTTACTTTCATAATTTAACTATCGAATCAAATCCGAATACTTGACCGAAGTTGACATAAAGTCACTTTTAAAGTTTTATACTTAATCAAAATTTTAATTCTTAAACCAAATTCCAAGGTGTCTCGATATTCTAAAGTCTTACATTAGGTTTTGCTTTAGTTGCCCATTGAAATCTTATCTCTTTCATTTCATTTTCTATGAAATAAGACTTTCAAATATTGAGACGTACTTTGTTAAACCCCACTGATGATTCTTTGAAATCTGATGTTCGGGAGGGCTATAAGAATTATTGTACATTCAAGAAGAAGGATTAGCACATTGTTGTCCTTATCTATGACTAAACAATATCGACAAGCTTCCACATGAAAAAAACCTTGACAAGGAAGAAAATATAAACTTGTATCATGCAGATTCCTTGAAACAATTTCAAAGATTCTATTTTCGATAAAAACCTTAATAAACGTGACCATCGTTTTATTGATACCTTTTTGGAGTAATCCACTTCAATGCCATAGTCAAGTGACTTGCCTGAACATGGAGTATAGCAGGAAACTTAAATTATCTTTGAGACAACGAACTTGAGTGGGAGTTACCCAAAATTGCTTGAAGAGGGTAGCACATGATCTAATTGAGCAACGTTAGGAAGCTGTAAGTTGGACTTCAAGTTCATTGCAGGAAGCCTTAGACGCTCTTGCTCGCTCGTGGTTCGTGATGTAAAATTTGGAATTGGCTGCTCGGGGCTCATCCTACAGCTTGGACTAAAAGGGGAAATTTGAAAAGTCATTCTGGTTTATTTGGGGATCTGGCCTTGGAGCTGTCCTCAGATCGATACCTTGAAGAATATAAAGATCAGGCCTTTGCATTTGTGGACAGACATTTAGCATATGTCCGAAATGCGGCCTTGGCATTGTAGGATTGCATATGGTGAGATATTTCTTGTTGTCCGAGTATCCTGTCAATTAAAGGAGACGAACCTTGAACACGAAATCTCTTGAACAGATATGCGAAACGCTAAAAATAAAATGCATGATAACACCTTAGACGGAGACGCTCCTACAGTCTCTCGACGTCTTGGAGCTGCAGCTCTATCACAATATACATCCCAAAATAAGGACCACCAATTCTATCAAAAATCCTTCAGGAAGATTGACTGCTGGGAAAAGAACAAAAATAAAATTATTTAAATTTATGATAGGAGAAAACCGTAAAAAAATTGATTTGAACTTACATTGTGGCTACTTTCTTTATGCTTCGTCAACATAAATTAATGAACCGGTCGTGTACAAGAAATAAAAAAAAATCTCCATCCATTAATAATAAAGTGATGCACACCTACAATTATTTGGCATTCAATGTCAAATTCAGGGATAGTGCGTAACAGCACTGACATAAAATGAACCAATTATTTCACGTAAGACAAAGACATAAATTAAGTACTCAAAAGAATTATTTTTTCAAGAAAATAAAAATAAAAAGTAACTATTGAATGTAGAAAAAGATGGTCAAGAGAAGAGTTTATATACTAGTAGCCCAGCTTCCCCAGCAAAATTCTCAGCACTTGTGTGCATGTTATTTCTCACAATGTAAAATATGCCCATAATTTAGCCCCCAAAATTACGTCAGGTTTGCCATGTTATTCCCCATTAAATTATAGTAATTCATTTTTTCCTCACTTTTTATTAACTACACATTTTCTAATAAAATAATATTATATGTAAATAAAAAAAAATTCCTTATTTTTGTACCAAATTTTTTTTAAAAAAATTATTATTCCTCTCATTATAATACGGAATAATGAGGCTAAACGGGGGCTATAATATTTGAAGTAGTGTTTTTAGAGGGGAAAAAAATTCGATTTACGTGTAATATTATTTTCTAGAAGATCGTGTGATTGAAAATAAGAAAGTAAAGAATAAATTTTTCGGATAAATGCGTCTCAAGAAGTTGCAAGCACAAAACAACCCCTCAAAATTCAAGATTTTCTTGAAGAAAAAATAAACAAACCCTTGAGAATTTCTTGAAGAAAAATCGTACAAAACCTCAAGAAATTCCTCAATAAATAAGTTTAAAGAAATCATGAAATCAAGTATATCTACCACAAAATTAAAATAAAACCATTGGATTAAACACGTGTATAAACTCACATCTTTTGAGCATCCCAATTGTTCATGATGACAAAAACAACTGTTCAACTTAGCAATGACAAGAAAAAAGGGAAGGGTTGAAAATCTTGCTCTTATAAGTAATAATGTTAATCAAAGCGAAACCAATTTGGTTGATGGCAAGAAAAAATGGCACTAGAGAGAGAGAGAGAGAGAGAGAGAGAGAGAGAGAGAGAGGTGGCAAAATGAAGTTAGTAACATAGTCATGCAAAAATGGGACAGAAGGTAAAATGGACCTTCTTTATTCCCTAATTATGTAGTACAGAGAATATAAGAGAGGTTTTTGAGCAAAAACAATGGACTAAGTTTGCGAGTTTTGGTTGTATTTTTCTATAGATTATAGAGTATTCATTACACATCAGGAGAAATTTGTGGGTGGGGTGAGGGAGGGGGTTTTCCCACCTAATCTTTAAATTATATTCACAAAATCTTGGACATTTACCTTTAACAAGATTTGACTCATTTTAATATACAGAATCTCATACCTGTATTCAGGTAATCTTAATTTTTGATATATTATATGCCCTTTTTTGGTACAAATTAAAATTTGATTTGAATCTCAAGTCAAATTCAATAATTAATTTTTAACCGCTCATTTTTTAGATCCACAACTTTTCAACTACATATTTCATCAACTTTTATCAAAATCTACTAAAAATCTGATTTTAATTTACAACAAATAGGGACTATGTTTCTAAAATATGCCCCTGTTTTGTAGATATTAAAATCAAATTTTTAATAGATTCTTATAAAAGTCGATAAAATATGCAGTTGAAAATTTGTGGATACCATGAAATATATGATTGAAATCTAAAAATAAATTTAGTCCAGGAACTATGCAAAAAAAGTTCAAAATTTTCAAGAATAAACTGATTACTTTCTGAAAATGTGAGAGTATTGAGGTTGAAATTCTAGTTTTGTTCACTTTTTCTCTCTTTAAATAAGTAGGAAGTAAGGGATAATCTCCTAATTAAGAGGTGTTAAACCTTGTATTGCACTGAATATTATGGAGACTAGTATTAAACCTTTCACAGATAAAGTCATTGAGTCGATGAGCGCGTCTGTTGTAACAAAGCAAGAACTTGCCAAATTTAAACATGGTTAAATGAAAAGACACAGTAATGAAAGAGCGCACATTTCGTCTACGAGGTTACAGATGAATCCTGCAATGGAGTTAGCCTTAAAATAAGGTTTCACAGGTCTCGATATCGGATGCTTGTGAATCCAGCACCCTCTTTCCAGCAGGATCAGAGCCAATAATTCTCATTATAGCTGTGAATATGGCTTTCTGGAAAAATTCATCAGCCACCTTTTTCAGAATCTCCCTCACCAACTTGAAGTCGAGCCCTCTAGCCAACACTAGTTTCCCGACTATCTCACCAAAATTGGCCGGTGCTTTTGGTAAATCAATTGCAAGATCATCCAACAGTGAGGCATAAAGGAGGCATCCAGTGACCAAGTCATTAGCAGTAACAACTTTCTTAGCATACAAGTAATCTAGAAGCTTTGCAACTGGCTCTACACAAGGTGGATTTTTCTCCAACCCAAGGGAAATGGACTCCTTGACAATTTCAGGATGATAAGCCGGGGACTTCAGTTCCTCAATGCATTGTAATGCTTCATCCAGAAGTCTGACACTGAAATATTCATCCAGAAGCGAAATTGTTTTTCTCCTAAGTTCGTCTGGATTCTTTATTGCAGCTGGAGCTACAGGTTTGTCAATTACTGGTGCAGCAGATGCTGTTGGTGCAGGTCTACTCGGGGCAGGGACTCGTGATCCAGGGCCCACAGCATATTCTTCATATTTAGCAGGACGGAAAGGAGGTGCACCACTACCCTTAGGCAGAAATCGCTGGTTAAGGGATGGTGACTGTATCAATGATAGTTGGACACGCCCAGCAGGCTGAACTGTTGAACCATCACCTCTTGGCATTGGTCGGGACCTAGGAACTTCGCGGCTATAAAGTCCAGCCATACCAGACATCTTCCTTGTCCCTGGAATTCCAGGCTTCATGCCACCTACACCCGGGTGATTATCAGGCAAACCACCAGGCCTAATACTCCCTTGAGCCCCAGAAGCAATGTTTCTGTTAGTTCTAAAGTGAGTAGTAGCACCTGGGCGAAACCCAAGATTCTTCTCTGCTTCTGAGTGAATCTCAATGATAGTTTTGGATTTCACCTGGAAAATCACAAAACAAAATCATAAAGTTTGCAAGGAAACCTTGTAGAAAGACATAATATAGGCTAGGAGGGATCACCTCTTCCCGTCTGGGAACCCAATTATTTGAACGCAAATCAAGAACATCACGAATCATAAACCTCAGTCGTGGAGCTAGCTGAGGGTTTGCTGACACTTCCTTCAACCGATCGAAATACATATCGTTAATACGCCTTGATTTTTGGTTCTCATCAAGCTGTTTCCCAATGGTGATAAAGAACTCGCATATGGCTTCAACATTCTCCCCGGCTGGACAACTCTTTGTATCAGGTCCTATGAGTTCCTGTCTTGCAAAACCATGTTGTAAGACCATCTTAAAAATAATAAAGACAAATCAAGATATTAGGAAAAGAAAAAGCAGCGGACAGAAAGATCCATCAAGAACCTGAGCAATGTGTTGGACAATCTTCTCCGGAACCATCTTTTGCTTCAAAAGCTCTCCAATTAGGCGAATGTTCCCGAGAGTACGGAGTTTGACCAACCTTACTATATCTCTTCTTTCCAACTCTTGCTCGGGGGCAGACATCTGCATGAGCTCTGCCTGCAAATTGTCAGCGCCTTCAAATGCCTCCTGACAGAGATTCAAAAGAACTCTCTTAAATGTGATTTCTTTTCCACCAGGCTCATCAGATGGGAAGGGAGGTAGCTTCTTATTCAGATCAGAACATAGTTGTGCATACATGGGACAAAATGTTGGCTCCAGTACAGCCTTGTTAAATATCAAAGAGATAACTCCCTACACGGCAAAAATAACATAAGTACCAGCATAATTAGGCTACAAGTATATGAAGACATAAAGAAGAAACAAAATCCCAGCATAAAGACACAAGTTTTACAACCTTCAAAATATCACATGTTGTGATCCCAGATTCAATACGTCGACTCTTGAGAAGATAAAATTTCTTAGGAGTCCGCTTGTTCAGTATGCTGCAACAAGAATGTATTGGACAGAATCAAATGTTACCATAGGAAGTATGTCACAAAATCAGAAATAGATATAAAACCAACAGCCATCAATAGCATCTCCACCATCGGATCCTCGCTTGGACATCTGGATAGGAAATTATTACCTTCATTGTGTACAGAAGCTAGACTCTCCCCAACATATAGTGATAGAGGCTATCATAAACTTATTGACATCAAAAAGAACTTGGATACAAGTCATACAAAAAAGGATGTTGGTGGAACTCAATTGCAATAAAATACAGCTACGAAGCACAGACTCTCCTACTAAGGTGGTGAATTCAAGTTGACTAGTATCTAATGTCGACACTGTAGAACACATGGCGCACCGTACTTTTAAATACTTCTAAATTTCCAATACTTGAGGGACACTTCTTGAACTTGCCTCGGACACTTTTCCACACATCATGTGGCATGTCGCAAGGAACATTATATCCACACACCAAAGCATAAAAAGCCACATTTTGTAATTTTAGAACATAAAATTAGTGAAGCATTTAATTATAAAAAATTGGTGGAAAAAAAGAGGACAATAATGTGAGAAAAACATGATGAATTTGTTTTATATCTACTGTATCCATTTCCTTACTCTTTTTGTAGTAATTTATGATTTAACCGAAAGTTATCTTAAATCACTCCTCTGATTCAATAGATCTAAAATGTGCAAAAACCAAAAATAAAAAAGTCTTTATCTTTTCACAAAAATATATAAGATATTGTATAATTTTAAAAATTATAAATCAGTATCCCCTGCGTGTCCATGTCTATGCATCCAAAAATATCATATTGCACATTTAAATATGTTTTGAGTTTGATAAGTTGCAACAAAAGAAGTTTATCACAAATCAGAACATCACACATTAAATGCAGTCTAACACTGAGAAAAATTACTGTTTCACTGTTGTTAAGATACGCTCCTCAGAAAGAGTCCCCCTCCTAGCAGAACAGAGCACCTTTTTCTTGATTAAAGAGGGAGTAGGACCTCCCTGTTTCATAGACAGAAGAAACTGCTCACTATCGTTAAAATTTATAATAGAATTTGGCATAATAGCACCAAGTTAACTAACATTATTAACACCAGTAATCATCTTCTCCGACATGGCATCGTCAGTTGCAAAACTGATCACCTTATTGATCTCAGTTCCCTGAATCTGCAGCGTCTCGTCAAGCTGCAGGATTTAAAATGATGAGGAAATATAAACATAGCAAAATTATTTATCTGTTACATATTCACAAGCAGCATGTCAAGTGGTGTATAACCTCTTCCGCTTGAATTACTGTCCTCGGGAAACCATCAAGAATGAATCCCTTCTGAAAAGAAGGTTTCTTCAAGTCTTCATCAATTAATCCAACTTCTACATCATCAAGAACAAGTTTCCCCTAAAAGAAGAAAAGGCATCATTTACAAAATAATCAATCAAAATATTGCAAAATGTGAAGGGGACATAGCTTAACAGTTTCATCAGGTGCTAATATCATAGGAGTAGATTTCTACCTTAACTATAGCTTCTTCATCCTTTTTGGCTACTGGAGTATTAGCTTCAAAAGCAGTTCTCAACATATCACCAGTGGCCAAATGGCACAGACAGTACTCATCGTTGATGATGGGGGACTGAGTACCTCTTCCTAAACCCGATGGCCCTGTCACGAATCAAATTTCCATTTATACAACTACTAATGCAATTAGTCCCATTTCTAAAAACACCACCAAAATCTAAGTTTATCTCTAAGTTCTCAAGCAGGATGGGTAAGTAAACATATACATAATAAACAAGGTGCAATGAGACTTTCTAATATTACAAAATACTAATCAGTATACTTTCAGCCATTGAAGATCGTAGAACCTCTCAAAGAATCATTAGAACAAAGGTTTAAAATTCGTAGTAAATGAATAAAATTAACAATGACATAAGGGACCATAATTTGGAAGTTCAAATTTGTGAAATTTCTGCTCTTGAAAACTATACTCAACTAATGTACTTTAATCGCCGATGTCGAGTAATTCAATTTCTTGATCTATATAAATACTCTTGGTGAAAGTTCGCAACTTTACACAAAAATGGCGGAAAAAAAAACCCCATAAAAATTTAATCATAACATAAGGCTGACAGGAGAAGTATATACGCATTAGTAATGCTATTTCTACATCATTGTGTACGATACCAATGAGAATAAGGTGTTTGTCGGACTTCGAAGCACACTTCATGCGGCGAAGAAGTTCAGTCATGATGTCCGCTGATGGTATGTCCTTAAAATCCAAGCCTATGCATCCCATCTTCCTCATATTTTTATGGGTTTTTTTTTTTTACTTCACTTTTCGATTGCTATCTCTGATTCTTATACATACAGGATTGGATTTTGAAAAGTTGGAATATGTACTTATGTTTCGAGGACAAGCAAGAGGACGATCGATCTTTTCTGTTTGGAGGACAAGTCAAGCAAGAAGACGATGGATCACTTCCAACTCACAAAAGTTCCCCATAAATATCAGTGTTACATCGTCCGACTCTTTCCAAAAAGCTACATGCATTAACCAAACTGTATTTTTATTTTATTATAAATACGAAATTTTGATTTTTTTTTTTTTTCTTTTTAAAGTTTAGAACTCGGAAGTGAAAAAGTGATTTGATCATTTGCCCTTACCATCAAGCCCCTCTCTGGTTGATGATTGATAATGAATTTTAAAAAATAAAGGTCAAAAAACCGTCCATGAAGAGAAACCTTACTAATTAATTAACAATTGTGGTCATATACATCACCACTTACAGATTGATATACATGATGCAATGAGATATCATTGAAATAGAATTTCTTCAACCAAAAGGAAAAACTCTCCATTCTCTTCTTGACATCTCATCTATTGGTTTAACTTTCTGTATCTCCTTGAAGGAACATTATTCATTAATTGAAAGCTTAAGTTTTGATCTGTTAAAAACAAAAATATTGGGGATGAAATCGCAATTACGGTAGCTGCAAACCATCTTCACAAACTGCAGCCATGCCCAAACTAGTGAAGGTTGGACAGCAAAACATGCACAATCACTCCCTCAAGAAAATGACTAGAGATTGATACAAAAATTAACTCAACATAGCAATCTCCTTTAAAATTGTGCACACTCGCATTATGAGTTTATACTTCTGTCAAAACTTCAATTAATAAGAAGACAAATTAAGAAAATAAGATCTAATCAATACAGAACAACATGGTCCATCTCTCCAGCAACTATGGCCCGTGATTAGCCACACTCGCAAACCAAAATCTTTACGTTGTTATATATATTCAATTAGCACACTACTATGACCTCATTATACAGAGTCCACCAAATAGCACCTGTTCTTCAAGCTCATATCCTCGATGCTTTTACCAATCACTAAGGCATGGATGGGAGTAACGAGAAGACATAGTAATTGAAGAGGGCACATTTCGTCAAGGTTACAGATGACTCCTGCAATGAGTAGGCCCTAAAATAGGCTTTCACAGGCCTCAATACCGGATGCCTGTGAATCTAGCACCCCCTTTCCAGTGGGATCAGAGCTAACAATCCTCATTATAGAGGCGAATATGGCTTTCTGGAAAAAGTCGTCACCCACTTTTTCCAGAATCTCCCTCACCAACTTGAAGTTGAGCCCACCAGCCAAGACTAGTTTCCCAATTATATCGCCAAAATTGGCAGGTGCTTTTGGTAAATCAATTGCAAGATCATCCAAAAGTGAGGCATAGAGGAGGCATCCAGCGACCAAGTCATTAGCAGTAATAACTTTCTTAGCAAACAAGTACTCCAGAAGCTTTGCAACTGGCTCTACACAAGGTGGACTTTTCTCCAACCCAAGGGAAATGGACTCCTTGATAATTTCAGGATGATAAGCCGGGGACTTCAGTTCCTCAATGCATTGTAATGCTTCATCCAAAAGTCTGACACTAAAATACTCATCCAGAAGCGAAATCGTTTTTCTCCCAAGTTCGTCAGGATTCTTTATTGCAGCTGGAGCTGCATGTTTGTCAGTTACTAGTGCAGCAGATGCTGTTGGTGCAGGTCTACTCGGGGCAGGGACTCGTGATCCAGGGCCCACAGCATATTCTCCATGTTTGGCAGAATGAACAGGAGGTACACCAGTACCCTGTAAGAGGGAACTAGGCCTATTACTCATGAAACCACCACTACCCTGAGGCAGAAATTGCTGGTTCGGGGATGGTGACCGTATCAACGGTGTTTGGACACGTCCAGCAGGCTGAACTGTTGAACCATCACCTCTTGGCATTGATCGGGACCTAGGAACTTCCCAGCTGTCATTATCAAGTCCAGGCATACCAGGCATCTTCCTCGTCCCTGGCATTCCAGGCATCATGCCACCTGCACCAGGGCGATTAATAGGAAAGCCACCAGAACTAATACTCCCTTGAGCCCCAGAAGCAATGTTTCTGTTATTTCTAATGCTAGCAGTAGCACCTGGGCGCAATCCAAGATTCTTCTCTGCTTCCGAGTGAATCTCAGTGATAGTTTTGGCTTTCACCTGGAAAATCACCAAACATCATCATAAAGTTTGCAAGGAAACCTCGCAGAAAGACATTAAATAGGCTAGGAGGGATCACCTCTTCCCGTCTGGGAACCCAATTATTTGAACGCAAATCAAGAACATCACGAATCATAAACCTCAGTCGTGGAGCTAGCTGAGGGTTTGCTGACACTTCCTTCAACCGACCGAAATACAAATCGTTAATACGCCTTGATTTTTGGCTTTCATCAAGCTGTTTCCCAATGGTGATAAAGAACTGGCATATGGCTTCAACATTCTCCTCGGCTGGACAACTCTTCGTATCAGGTCCTATGAGTTCCTGTCTCGCAAAACCATATTGTAAGACCATCTTATAAATAATAAAGACAAATCAAGATATTAGGAATAGAAAAAGAAGCGGGCAGAAAGATCCATCAAGAACCTGAACAATGTGGTGGACAATCTTCTCCGGAACCATCTTTTGCTTCAAAAGCTCTCCAATTAGGCGAATGTTCCCGAGAGTACGGAGTTTGACCAACCTTTCTTTATCTCTTCTTGCCAACTCTTGCTTGGGGGCAGTCATCTGCCTGAGCTCTGCACGCAAATTGTCAGCGCCTTCAAATGCCTCCTGACAGATATTCAAAAGAACTCTCTTAAATGTGATTTCTTTTCCACCAGGCTCATCCGATGGGAAGGGAGGTAGCTTCTCATTCAGATCAGAACATAGTTGTGCATACATGGGACAAAATGTTGGCTCCAGTACAGCCTTGTCAAATATCAAAGAGATAACTCCCTGAACAAAAATAAAACACAAGTACCACCATAATTAGGTAACAAGTAAATCAAGACAAAGGATCACATATAATTAGGAAGTTTTACAAACCTTCAAAATATCAGCCGTTGTGATCCCAGATTCAATAAGCTGACCCTTGAGAAGATCAAATTTCTCAGGAGTCAGCTTGTTCAGTATGCTGCAACAAGAATGTATTGATCAGCATTACATGTTTTACATACAATGTACATCATGAAGTAATGCTAAAACTAGAATAACAGATACTACCTCCGTTTTATAAGGATAGGCTTGTTTCTATTTTCACAAAAATATAATTAATATAGTTGGAAATATAAATTTTTCTTACGTTTTTCCTACTATACACCTACATTAAATAATTGTTTAAATAGGATTAATTTATATTTATTAATAACAAGGTTAAATAGAGGCATACTAGAAAACTAAAAACCATATATATTTTCAATAAAAAGTAGCCTATAATTTGGGACGGACAAAAAAGGAAATCAAGCCTATCTTTATGGACGAAGGTAGTACAAAACAAACATCCATTAATATCATCTTCACTATGGGATCCTGGCTTGGACATCTGCACAGGAAATAATTGTCTTCATTGTATTAGCAAAAGCTAGAGCGTCACCATACATAGTACTAGACGAAGATCATAAATCTTTTGTCATCTAAAGAATTTGGATATAATAAAAATGGTTGTTGGTGGTACTCGGTCACAATAATACCAGTGCCAAGCAAACATAAAAGAAACATACAGGTTGACAATTCAAGACTTGAACTAGGAAATGAAGTATCAATTGATCATTCAAATAAGTTTTTAGTTCGATAAATTAGCCACAAAATGAGTTAATCAGATATTGAATGTTTACATAGAAAATTACCCCTTCACTGTTTTCAAGACACGCTCCTCCTCAGAAAGAGCCCCCCTCCGAGCCGACCATGGAACCTCAGCCTTGATTAAAGGAGTAGGTCCTCCCTGTTTTATAGACGAAGAAGTTACTCACTATTATCTTAACAGCAAGTTAAATGATAGTTGGCATAGTAACATTCAACGTAACAAAGCGGCAATTTAATGTCATAAAGCATGTAATCAGATAATATCATATAGTACATTTTTACCTTCTTCTTCAAGCAACGTTATCGACAGCACAATTAAATCACACCCCCAATAATTCTAAGAAGAATAATTATTCTTATCAACCATATAAATCCCCTTCAGAGAAATCATGCATAAACTTGAATAATATTACTGAAGTAATTTCATTATAGAAACGTGTTTGACAGAGTGAAGTTTCAAGCCTAAATACAGCTGTCGTGCTTTCTATATGTGATGCAGAACAACTTTGGGTTTAACCAACAAAACCAAGAGAGAGAAATATAATGGCCATTTTTGAGATAATGAACAGTATCCAGTGTTTGATTAAAAATTTATTGGCTAGATATTTCAATTGTGTCAAGGACCAAAAAAATAAATTTGAAGGTCAAGAAACAATTCTCTATTATTGTAATAAAAAATAAATAAAAGATGAGAATTAGAAAAATAAATAAATGGTCAAAGCATCACTCCAAGGGTTAGAATGCATCAGGCGGATCAAGAAAAATCAAATTTGCTATAAATTGCGGAATACATCACTTTGTCATCACTTGGAAATATTACAATACTTTATAGAGAGTCCAAGGACTCAAGAGAATTCGAATTCTAATTCTAATAGCACATAAATAATCTAGTTAACTAGTGCTTAAAAATTATAATAATAAATAAAATAAAATTTACATGACCATTTTGTATATACAAAACAATACCAAATTTTAAGTATATTGCATATTTCCTGATCACAAAAAACAGCCCTGAACTAGAAATACTTGAAAAAACACTCAAGACTAAATAGCAAAAGACTGTTAACATGGACTCATTTAATGCCCTTAAAGAGTAGTACGCCATGCAGTTGCAAAATAATTTATACAGTTCTCTTGAATTAGTCTTGGACTGGTACAAACGGTCAAGTATTGCTTCTTCCAACAATTTTCACCAAAAAGGCGTGGTAGCTTAACAAATAAGCATGTAGATGTAAACATGACCTCCAAATAATTGAACAAAAACGAGAATACACAAGAAACTATAGATGCATATTTAACAGTAGAAAATGAATTACCCCTAGGTTGGAAGAGATTTGTGTTCTTGCAAACTGCAAGCTTAGTTGTTCTTGCCTATTGTGTTGGTTTATATCCTGTTGTCTCTCCCAGGATCTCTCCTCTGCAGGAGCAGGAAATTGTGCAGACCGATTACGCCAGTCACGGTTGTCCGGCTGTGAATAACGATTCTGGCCCTGATTTTGAAGCTAAACAAAGGAAAAACGACCAAATGTTTTAAGTATCCAAGAAGTATGATAATGAAAAGAAAATAGAAATTCAGATTTATTAAAATAATGAATTGACCTTTATCAACTCGTATAAATTTCAACCCATACATCAACAGGCGAGCCAAATAAAATGCAAACATAATCCCAAAAGAAAACAGAAAAAAAAACTCAAAACATTATAAAACAGTTACGTAAAAATAGGAAAGAGTGGCATGTTGGTAAAGTCGAGAAAGAAACTTGCGTTGAAAAGAAAAAACACAAATATTATAAAACAAAGTAAAAATAGGAAAGAGTGGCATGTCAGTAAAGTCAAGAAAGAGACTAACATTGCTCTCTCCACGAGCCCAGCTTGGATCTTCACCAAAAAATTCAGTATCCACTTCTTGTTTGGCCTGCAGAATGTCCTCTGGGATGATGGCCATCTATGGAAAAATAAACAGTCATGTCAGACCCATGAAAGAGGAAATGAAGAATAATAAATCCTTATGAGTCTCCCACATAAAGTGGAGAGTATGAACAAAATACTTGGTCAAGCAAATGGCAGCCTGCAGTTGAAGTAATTAATCAAGGGATACCATAAGCACAGTTCTTCAAACATCAAGAAGTATCATTACCTCCCTTAGCTGTAACAGCTGGTCTCTGGTGTAGCAGATCCGATCCAGGCCATGAAATCGGGATTCTCCAGTCTACAATATTCCAGAAAAGATACAAATTACTCACATAGATCAATCATCAAGCAAAAAGGTAACACAAAAATAGATTGCTATCCTAAACATTGAGGATTTTGAGTTGCAAACAAAAAAATTTAATATAGCAGGCATGGACTTTATTAAGATTGGAGCGAAGATATATGCAGCTATATGATGATGTTGGACTAAATGGAAAAGCATGGTGCAATTAGTTAAAACCATCAACAACCAGGTTTTGAATGAATTCACTTAAAAATCCACAAGTGATACTGAAATGCTGGAAGCCCAAAGACTCAGGATGATAATATAACAAAAGTTGATGTTTTCATCAAGGGCAACGCCCAAAAAAAAAAAAAAAAAAAAAAAAATCCCCAATTAAAGATCATAATTATGACCGATGTCAGCATATAAGTTGTACACTAGAGGTGCAAGACAGGTAACTAGTTAATTAAGATGTTCTACCTTATTTATCATAACATGTGGCTATCTAGGAAATCCCACCCATTTATGCATTTGTCAAGCGCGTTAATGTAATGAGAAGCAAAGCTCCCAGCACAGTTTCCATATTTTTTTAGATTCCTTTGAGGGCATCCTGACACTCCTTGCATGCCCACCGAAAGCCTAAGTATTACTTTATGTCCATATATACAGC
>CAIGRB010013452.1:73827-100800 GCA_903798255.1 Fraxinus quadrangulata
ATTTTGAAATAGTGATTGATGGAAGATTGTGTGGTTAAAAAGTAAGGAGAATTTTTGGGTTTATGTGTAATATTATTTTATTGATAGAATGTGTGGTTGAAATGAAGAATGAGAAATAGAATGAAAAATAAAATGGGTTTCAAACAGGGGCATAATATGTTTTCGGAAACGTCTTTCAACGCTCCATACCGTCCCAACCCGGGTCTATCTGGTTAACGTCGTTTCCAACCTCAGATTTGTAGTTTAAGGCGTGTTACCAGGCAGTCAAAGTTTTAACGTTATTTTTGGATTTTTTGTTTTTTGTTTCCAGCCTCAGATTTGCAGTTTAAGACTTGTTACCATGTAATTTTTTGATCGGTGACCAAATAAAATAATCTGTGACCAATAAAAATTTTGATTTTGTGATCGATGAATAATTTGTGACATAAAATTTCCTATTTGTGATCAAGAAATAACATGTGACCTATAAAATTTTTGATTTGTGATAAAAAAAAATACTTTGATAAATTGTGATCGATTTACAATAAATAAATGAGTTGTTAATGTCACAGTTAATTGGTCACATGTTTGAGTTCACAAATGACGATCATTTTGTATAGTTTAAAAATCTATATAAATAGGTCACAGATCAATATGATCAATTAATTTGATAGTTGTGACCATATTGTATAGAATTGTGACTAATTAATTCGTCGTTAAGGTCAGTGATAACTGGTTATAGGTTTAAGTTCACAAGTCACAATCATTTTTTATATGTCACAAATCAATATAAACTATTCACATATCAATATTAACATGTCACATGTCATTTTGTAGAGTCACGGTTCAAATTTACAGGTCACAAATTAGCATGTCACATATTGTTTGGCATAGTCATTAGAGTTGGAACAATTACTGGAATTGGAGTAGTTGCCGGAATAAAGTTGCGGCGTAAAAGTCGTCGGAACACTCACCGGAGAAGAGTGGTGATCTGAATAGTCGTTGGAGCGGTAGGGGTGGTGGATGTGGAGTGGGTTAATTATATTGTATTAGAATTAAATATTTAATAATAAATTGATTTAATAATTTATTATTTCATAAATAAAATTTTTAAAAAANATTCATGTGACCAATTTTTTGGTTAACTGTTACCCTAATAATTGATCAATTTGTAACATGTGACCAAAAAATTATGACTGTGACTCACAATTGATTAAAAGAACTGTTTCAAAGAAACTGACATAATTGTTTGCGTCGGTGTTAGATTTTCTATTATAGCCCCTGTTTGAAACCATTTTGGGTGGAAAAAAAAATTGAAATAGTGATTGATGGAAGATTGTGAGGTTAAAAAGTAAGGAGAATTTTTGGGTTTATGTGTAATATTATTTTATTGATAGAATGTGTGGTTGAAATGAAGAATGAGAAATAGAATGAAAAATAAAATGGGTTTCAAACAGGGGCATAATATGTTTTCGGAAACGTCTTTCAACGCTCCATACCGTCCCAACCCGGGTCTATCTGGTTAACGTCGTTTCCAACCTCAGATTTGTAGTTTAAGGCGTGTTACCAGGCAGTCAAAGTTTTAACGTTATTTTTGGATTTTTTGTTTTTTGTTTCCAGCCTCAGATTTGCAGTTTAAGACTTGTTACCATGTAATTTTTTGATCGGTGACCAAATAAAATAATCTGTGACCAATAAAAATTTTGATTTTGTGATCGATGAATAATTTGTGACATAAAATTTCCTATTTGTGATCAAGAAATAACATGTGACCTATAAAATTTTTGATTTGTGATAAAAAAAAATACTTTGATAAATTGTGATCGATTTACAATAAATAAATGAGTTGTTAATGTCACAGTTAATTGGTCACATGTTTGAGTTCACAAATGACGATCATTTTGTATAGTTTAAAAATCTATATAAATAGGTCACAGATCAATATGATCAATTAATTTGATAGTTGTGACCATATTGTATAGAATTGTGACTAATTAATTCGTCGTTAAGGTCAGTGATAACTGGTTATAGGTTTAAGTTCACAAGTCACAATCATTTTTTATATGTCACAAATCAATATAAACTATTCACATATCAATATTAACATGTCACATGTCATTTTGTAGAGTCACGGTTCAAATTTACAGGTCACAAATTAGCATGTCACATATTGTTTGGCATAGTCATTAGAGTTGGAACAATTACTGGAATTGGAGTAGTTGCCGGAATAAAGTTGCGGCGTAAAAGTCGTCGGAACACTCACCGGAGAAGAGTGGTGATCTGAATAGTCGTTGGAGCGGTAGGGGTGGTGGATGTGGAGTGGGTTAATTATATTGTATTAGAATTAAATATTTAATAATAAATTGATTTAATAATTTATTATTTCATAAATAAAATTTTTAAAAAATCTGATTTTTGAAATTTGAAAGTTGATTTCTTAGTTTTGAAATAGGTGATACTTAAGCTCTTAGAAATGAATTTTTTCCATAAAATTTTTAGCCCAGCCCAAAAATTAATTTTAGCATAACTAACTTTATTCTCAACCCAAACCCAACATTCAATTATTCAAATTTAGTTTAAGATTCTACAATAATTACATATTTATTTTATTCATATTCATGATACTTGAATAATTCGTTATCAAAGTAGGTATTTTATTTCGCACACACATATATAACTAATTTTAAAGAATTCACTTATAGTTAAATTAGTTTATTATATAATAAATAATTTTTATTCTTTAAAGATAAATGACATATTTGAACATTATGAAATACCACGTGTTTGACTAAACTTAAAAGTAATTAAATTTTCTCTAATGTATTTTTTCATATATTACTTATTTATACTTGTGAATTAAGAATTTATTTATTTCGATCATGAAATGGATGTTATTATCAAAATAAGTAATATGCTCTATATTTAATTTTATTAGTTAAAAATATATTTGTTAGAACTTTGTCATGAGCGTCCCAAAATATATTCTAATCCACATTATTAAGAGTGTTACGAATTTAACCATTTTAAATTAAATCTCAAATTGTATAGAGTATTTTTATGATATGAGTTCATTGAAAAAAAAAATTTATTCAACTCACCTTAACGTATCATTCTGGTTCCGCCCCTGTCGTTAAGAAGATCATAACATGATAAATAGGAGCATTGGAGAGGACTTCATCTAGATTTATATCTAATGGATAAAAACTCGTGCTTATGTTATATCATTCTTAGTTGGGAGTTCTTATGCGCATCTCTTTCTTAAGCTAGGAAATTGAATATATATTTTTTCCTTGTTTCGAAAGAAAATAAAAATAATTTACATATGAAATCATAGTATTGAGAGAATGTTCAGTTGTAAATGAATTTTATCTAATATTGAATTTTAAAGAAGGATAATTAGCACAAAACGTCCATATTTTTAATATTATTGTGCAAAATGTCTATATAATTCATTTTTTTGATATTTTCACTTTTTATTGCCAAAAGTCACTCCATTCACTTACTGTTAGATGCTTCGTTAATTCAATACAAAAAATCAATTTTCTTTTCAAATATCAAAAATAATAGTCTCAGCTCATTTAACCCCTTCTTCCCGCGTTCAAAATAGTTATTTAATAAGTAACAGTAATGTGAATATGAAAATAATTTATAAAATTATTACATTAAATAAAGAAAAAATGGCATAAAAAATATTGTATTTTACAACAATGGCTACTATATTAGTAGATTACTGATAAAATTTAGAGGGGTATGCTGAAGAATTCAGAGGGCTGTACATTTGCTTTAGAGCATTGAGGGATGGTTTTCATTAGGGGTTGTAGAATGGTGACTGGGTTAGATAAAATACAATGTAATATTGTTACTTATGGAATAAATATTCTAAAGGTGAGAATGAGGGGTTAAATGGGTTGAGACTATTTTATCCTTGGTGTTTGTAAAAAAAAAAAAAAAATTTGGCCTTTGTATTGTATTAATGGAGCAACTGACAGTAAGTTAAAAGAAAGATGTTTTTCGTAATGAAATGTGAAAATGTCAAAAAAAATAAAAGGTAAGAATTAACGGAGCAATTGATGATAAGTCGATGAAAAGATTAACGGGGCAACTCACGATAAGTGGATGAAAGGATTTTTTAAAAATGAAAGTTGGAAATAAGAGTAAGAATACCAAAAAATTAAAGGTATTTTTGGTGCAAATATTTTGTGCTGTTTACCTTCAAAGAATAAGGCAAAAGAAGAACGAGCCTCCTTCCCAAAATAAGCTAAACTAACAGATAAGATCCACTCCATAATCCATATGTTCTCAAATTGAAAAACAGCACACTGCACCCCCTCCCTCGCCAACCCACTCACCCACCATGGCTGGTTTCACCAGCACTTTACATCATCCCTTAAAACTCCAACTCTCCGAACCCCTCAGACCCTTCTCTTTTCATTCAAACCTCTTCACTCTCCGCCTCCAAGGCCCCGCCACAAGGTGGCTCTCCGTCTCCTCTACAAACACCGCCGCCACCACCGTTATTGTATCTCGCTACGGCGGAGGAGGTGGGTCCTCCCGAAGGCCAAAGACCAACGATGATCAGGCACTTGATATTTCTTCCATCAGGTAACTATGAGGTTTTTCCTTTCTAAATTGTCATAAAAATAGAATATTTAATCTTATTATCACTAAAGAGATGATTTTATTTTTAATTTTACATGTGGGTAAGATCTCGGTGTTTGCTGTTTTTTATAGGTCAGATAAAGTTAGGCTTATTGATCAGCAGCAAAACATGGTGAGTATATGTACTATTACACAATGTGTATATTTTATATGCACTACTAGTGATGGCATAGTGATGCACAAAATGGGTATTAAATTGGTGTCTCCTGCATTGTGTAGGTAGGAATAGTGTCAAAAGGCGAGGCTCTACAAATGGCTGATAATGCAGAGCTTGACTTGGTATGCTCTCAATTTTAATGTGGAGTTTGTAAAGATTCTTTCTTTTCAATGTTTTTGGATTTTTATTATGCATGGAAGTGGAATAAATATTCTGTCAATTATGCTATTACTTACTGCTACGGCAATGGTTGATTTTGTGGGGGCAATTTTAAGTTAATTGTGTTAATTGTTTACACTGATAGCGGATATAGCCCATGTTTGAGCCCCATTATCCAAAATTTATTTTATCTCAAAACTCATTTTCAATCACACATTCTCCCAATAAAATAATATTACACACAAATCTAAAATTTTTCATAACTTTTCCACCACACATTCTCCCATCAATCACTATTCAAAAAATTAAAATTTCAAAAAAATGAGTGTCAAACACCATACAAAACTCATTTTCACAAAAAATGAGGCTCAAACAAAGCCATAATATTTCATCTTCAGTTCTTTCTTTTTTCTTTTTATGAGGGGAAGAGGTTTGGAGAAAGGGGCGGGGTGAGGGGCTCAGACCTTTAGGCAATTTAAAGACAGGATTCTATTGTTAAAATTTTCGGCAGTTGGTGTACATGAAAGTAAAGTATGGGTCAAGTGGGTTGGTTAACTATTCTTTCAGATGAGGGCTGCCTGTCACACAGACCGTCCTTCAGTATTGGGATTAGTTTCAATATACACTTTAGTTTTCAAGTGCATAGCGAGATCATGTATTTTACATATAGAACCCGAAGTACCCTGCCACTGCTGACTGCTTGACCCGTTGTCATGGATTTTTAATGCACTTAATTTTCGAACTGGAAATAAATTTATATAACAACTCACATACTTTAGAAATAAGAAAATGTGATTATGTAAAAATATATTATGATCTCAATCAGAAGAAAGAAATAATTTGTTTTTTATGAAAATAAAAATATTGTGTCAACTAAGAAACAATAAGTTTATTCGATAATTATCAAAAAGAAAAAAACTTAGATGCTAATATTTGCCGTTGAGAAATTCAAATAAATAGTTCAATGATTCAGACAGTTCTGCTCTTATCAAGTTTAAAAATTGACTTATCCCATGTTTGCTGCTCCAGCAGATTCTAGTGTATGTATCGACATCATGAAACAAGTGTTGCACAAATGGTTGACAACAACCGGAGAATCTGGTGGCTGATTTGTGTCTAACACAACCTTGTTTCCTTCTTGGAAATGCATGTCCTTTTCGGGGAAAATTTTATGTTAATCAGTTCATTGAGTGAAACTTGTGGTTCATTACTTCTAGTATATTTTTTTCCCAGTGTTTTTCTTCATACAAGTCTTTTTCTCTTTATTTTATGAAAAAAAGGAGTGAGTAATTTCAATCCTGGTTTTTTATTTTGAATTATATTCTTAGTCTGGCAATAGTTCAATACTTGGTGATTTCTGCCATCACTTGTCCCTTTTAGCTGGATGCTTCATTATATTTACAGTATTCTTCTTTCCTGCAAGAACCCATGGACATCAGCTTTATGATGCTTCATTTCTCATCTCTGAGATTTTTTTTTTCAGATATTAGTCTTCTCAGAAAATTGTAATGCAATACAATAAATCCTCTCCTTGTGAAATCAGATTTTGTTTTTACTGATTACATCTTGATGCAAGCTCTGCTGCATTTGTGTACAGTGAAGCTGTGTATACTGTACCTTTTGTTACCGGAGATGAGAGCTACCTTTTCTCAATTCTCACACAAGATTAATGTCCATTAATGATATTTTGCATTTTTCTCGCTTTTATCTTTTAGGTGATATTATCTCCGGATGCCGATCCTCCAGTTGTCAGAATAATGGATTACAAGTAAGACATATATGCCTTTTCTATTCTGGTAATTGCCTCAGCAATTTTTGTATTATTAGCTAACTAAATTAAATTGATTAATCTGTCTAAATTTTGCTAAAACGTTGACTATATAATCAGTTAATAGCAGTTTGGATGATATGTGGCTAAGCGCTCCTTAAATTTAGATTACTCAGTGGTTAATTAAAAAATGTTATATATTTCTATCCACATCCAATGTCCTGTATTTGTTATCTATTTCTTTGTTACAGTTGCTTAGAGGTTGAAGTGCATTGATGTGTTGTTTTTATGACTGCAGTAAATATAGATATGAGTTGCAGAAGAAGAAACGAGATCAGCAGAAGAAAAGTCTAGGTGAGAGTCACTGATTTTCCAACATTGCCATTTGTCTCTATTTCTGACATTAATCTTAAGATCAGAAAATTACTTGAATTGACGTGCTGATTTTGATGGCAGCTAGCCGCATGGATTTGAAGGAACTGAAGATGGGGTAAGGTTTATAGTTATGGAATTTATAATTCTAGTTCTCTTACAAAATTGTAAATTTTCATAGTCTCCTGATCTTGTGCTAATTCATATTTTGAATGCGGTTATGTAAAACTAAAATAATTACAGTAATTGCTTCTTTCTTTCTTTTTATTTGCATCCTTCTAGTTTTTCCATATTCAACATGCGAGCTGTTTGAAATGGAAACTAGGCTTTTTAAGCTTGGAGTGCAGAACTCCAGCAGTTTAACTTTTTTATATGTATTCATGCTACTGATTGTTTGGGCCATTAAAGCACAAGATATCCATGAAATGAAATATAGAAGTTTCTTTCTCACTATCATATTTACAAGTTTCTTGTCTTGGAAATGCTGTTCACTTTATGTACTTCATTCTTGAGCTAGGATGATTAACCTAAATGTGTCTCCACTTCTATGGATGAGTCTTCTTGTTGTCTGCTGCATAAAGGACTTGTATACAAGCAAAAGAATACTGGATGTTTTCAGCTGCCATAATTGTCTTCTACTGAATGAATAGATGTAGGATTTAGTATCAACAGCCAGTATATGTTTATGTTATATTGCTATCATATTGACAATCCACATGTACATGATAAAAAGCTATTCACGAGCCATGGGTTATGAATAAAAAAATATCATTCTTTATACTTTGTCCAGTGATACTTGTATCCTATCCACCAATATGGACGTGTCGGATGCACCGACACGTGATTTTTCAAAAAAATACTGATTGGACACGTCGACAGGGAGGGAGGGAGGGAGGGAGATGATCTACTAGACTCCGTTGCTTGGCTTATGCTAAGCAACGGTGACGTGATACATTAATTAATTGGTAAATAAGTTAATGTTGGGTCCTAGGAATTAAATTAGGCCTGTTGAATTGATCTGCCATGTAATTGTTGTTTAGTATATCATTTCTCTATACAAATATGTATTGTATTTTGTCAACAAGCATTTATTGCTAACAAAATTGATGTGCATGATTACTCCATATTATCTTGAAACTTTTACTGCTTTTGATGGCAGTTACAATATCGATGTGCACGATTACTCTGTGCGTTTGAAAGCAGCTAAGAAGTTTCTAAAAGATGGTGATAAGGTTTCTTTCGATTCTTCTGGCTTCACATTCCATTACTGATAAATGTACAATTTTTTAATGTGCATTCATTTCTCCCCATGATAATGATATTCAGAAGATTTCTGCAGGTAAAGATTCTAGTGAGCTTGAAGGGGCGTGAAAATGATTTTAGAAATAATGCCATCGAGCTTATCAGACGGTTTCAGAATGATATTGGGGAGGTAATTTGTACTATACATCTTCACCTTATCAAATGCATGTCACAAGTGAATTGCTTATTTTCTGGGTTATACTTTTTGCTACTTTGTGACCTTCCATAGTCTTGGTGCTTGTTTCTGAGTTAGATTAAAACTACACGTGCAAACTGTAGTATTGGGTCTAAAAGAGTTTTATATCTGGGAATTTTTTCCCGTTTCTTCATCTTTCTGTTGACAACTTTTCTTGTTTTCCTAAAAGACGCGTTAGACAAGCACAATTTCATTGATGATTTCTATTCTCTTTGGTTCAAGACTTCTCCTTTATTTAATATAGCCCCCTCTAGAAGTGTTCCGTTTCGATGTGGTACTAACTAGCAGACTACAGAAGACATTATTTAATCACAATTAGTAACTGATAGTTGTCGTTAATGTTGGTATCTGCATCTCCTTTGGACTTTGCAAAAAAGCTCATTCCTTGATATTAAACCATAATAAGAACTAATCTCCCCATGAATCGTTAGTATGTCTTATTAGAACTTAGCACTTTACTTTCTTACCTCCTCAGCCTAGCAGTGTCTACGAAACACAGTCAGGGCAAACATACCAGCGTGTGGTTTTTCAGAGTAGGACATGGTCATGCTAGGGACACGTCGGTCGTGTTCGATGTGTTTTAGTGTCTGATGTGTCGGACCCTAACACTTTACCTTGCTGGCATATCTGTGCTTCACTGGGAGTGGAGTGGTTACGTTCATACTTCATTAATCTACACCTGCACAATAAATATTAAGTTGACATATTTGCTCTCCGAGTCTCTCTATTTGAGTTTAGCGTCTGACAAACAAAACCAAGCTTCCAACCATTCCGTCTTTCAGATATAGGTAAGCTTCAGTCTCCAGAGACTGCTCCACAGAATCACCTCATCTTTTCACCATAATAATGTAATACAAGCATGCACTCCCTGTACTTATGTTTAGGATCAAAACCTGCTTCAGAACCAATATTTTTCTCTCTTCACTTCAACCTGACTCCCACTTTTAGACAATTCACAAATTTTTTGATGGAGGATTGTAAGAATGTTTTTTTCTGCACCATTGTTGAATTGTGGTTTACATGTAAAGCAAGAGCCAACTTTTCGTTGGTTTGAATATGCTATAATTTTATGTCACGTTTAAGGAGTTTAATTTCATCTCCTTTGATAAAGGCATGTTTGGAGCTTGAATTTCAGAATGTTTCTTTCATCTATATCTAGAAAGTGAGTGGGAAGCAATAAACTAATAATATTATGTGTTATTCCTTAATTTTCGCTACTTCCGTGCGCATCCTAATGCTTCTTTTTGTTGGATGTCCTTTGCTACTGTCGTGTCTGTACCATCTCTTATTTTCAATCTGCATTTCTTTTTTGACCTTTTCATTTTGTGATGTTCACAGCTTGCCGTTGAGGAGAACAAGAGTTTCCGTGATAGGAACATCTTCATAATATTGGTTCCAAATAAAGCCGTTGCTCAAAAAGCTCAAGAATCGCCTAAGAAGGATAAGTCGACAGCAAGTGAAGTTTCAGCAGGTGTCTAAGGGTGTTAAAGAAATAGCAGGTAGTATAGACATTTATCTTCTGACTAAACCTGGGATCTTGCTAACATCCCATTGTCTTGTATAGATTTGTGTACAACCTGTACAAGAATAATAGCCAGTCGACATCTTCAGTAACCTTTAATAGAAGCATTATATTTGAAGTTAGCTTTTCTGCTTCCCAGTATACTCACAAGGATACAAAAGGCGTTGGTAAGAAAAACTATTTGAAGTTACCTTATGAGTCATGGATTTCCCTCTGTTCTAGTTTCCTCAAGCAATGCATTCATAATTACTGATTTATTAATTCAAATAGAAAATCTATTGCATCAATTGAAAACCATTTTTCTGCAAGAATGATGTAAAAAGGAACTTTTACTTGAGTCGTAGTTCTCAAATAGTATTCACACTTCAGGTTACAATTCAGTTCAACGTACAAAACTTGTTCTTATGGGCTACACAGTAGTTGCAACCAAGGCATTTTCTGTTATTTTGATTATAGGTTTCGCGTCTTAGAAAACAGAAGTTTTATGATCCATAAATCTACTAACGCCGCTGCATATAGCATAACTTTATGATAGTGTTAGTTACCATGGAGACAAGATACAATTGGACAAGGAAAACCAGAGCTCAAAAATCAAAATATTTTGAACACAAATTTCATCAGTATAATAACTCAAATGCATTCAAATAAAGTATTCATATCTTGTAGTATTGCTTTTATGCCAGCTTAAAAAATTACAGTTTATGCTAGCAAATTATACAGGCCCATTGAACCAAAAGTTTCTCAAGCTCAACCGAAATTTGAACTGTTTTAAGCATCAAATTTACAACAGTAACACATTTGAGTTAAGAAATACCAAAAAGCAAAAAGAAAAATAAGAACACACTGATCTGTTCTCATCAATCATCACTAAAGCACGCTCAAAGTTTCCTATGAAGATGGACTGATATGACTATGGTATAAAACAAGAAATAGCTAATTCAAAAATGGATTAATACTTAAAATTTCAAACAAAATATATCAAATCAACTCTTCTGAATTTATGGACGGTATATCATAAATTCATTATAAAGTACATTTAACACAATTTACGATGAATTCAAGGCAAAAGTTCAAATTTAACTTCTCCCTTTTTAGTACGCGGTTTGCACAACAAGTCTGTCTTCACTCCAAGAGTCTGATTAATCAATTGTATGCCTACTCAAATGCTGATTAGGCCAGTTTTCTGCATACTCTCTGTCTCTATAGGACTTGCCGTCTACAATCATACCTTTGCATTCTTCATAATTCGACTTCACGGGTTGGGGACCTTGGGGTAGGGGGTTGAAGAAGGGTGATAGAATAAAATCCATCTTGATTTTAATTGATTTCATTATAAGGAAAATTCTGTACTTTTACAGCCTTGTATATTTGTACAAGGCTAATATTCATTGTGCCAAACATATTTTTCCAGTATCTGTAACTTCAATATATTTGCATTCCTTCCTTAACATTTTTCCATTGATAATACAATAGATTACATGCAAAAAGAATAAAATAATCACTTACAACAAAAATACTTGCCGATAAATCTTATTTGCTGAGGAGGCAAAACTGTTGTTAGCGTCACATATACGAAGACTCGTGATTAATTTTATTTGCCAAATTTTGGTGGTTCACCACTGCTCAAGCTGGTCTCAACTGTATCAACTGAGTCCTAAGGCTATGTTCTTCTGCCTGCTTTATGTAAAACGTTATCAAACGAAGCGGTTATTGTATACACAGATCAGAAAATTATGTAAAGAACAAGAGATAAGAACTAATTCTTTTTAGTTGTACTTGACCAATAAATTTAGGAAATGGATAATCAAACACAATAATACATGAAGAAGCTGGTATTAACGTCCAATATACCTTGAGGATACCTGATGTCAAGTATAGCACAAAAATAATGGAAGGCAATCGAGAAAACCACAAATTTTCCAGGGGACCCAATATAATAATCAATATACATTTTGTCCTTTTGGTTTGCACTACCCTTTTGCATAAATATCTTGACATACATACAAATCTTCCTTTTTTGCTTCATGCTAAGTTTCTACAAGTTCCTGAGCCTATAGCCTAATATTTTCACAACATATCGGATTTCCAAGTGTTCAATTGAAAAAGTGACTGCAGTTTGTTTCTCTTCTTTAAAAGAAAGAATTGAGATAGAGATAGACAGAGACATAGAGAGGGGCAGCAACGAGGAGAGTTTTTAATATAAGTGATTTATTGATGACGCGATCTTAAGTCCATGGACGGTTACTACAAACTATGCGAAAGGAAAAACACAGGAAGAAAAGTACACTTCTTTCATTTTTATATGCACGCTAACTGTGTATCCAATTTATTTTTCTGCTTTTTTACTTAGAAAAATAGGACTATAAATGGAATTCCTATACAAAGAGTCCATGTACATCCATTACATAGCAATAACAAGCAATTTCAAGGTGCAATATTGTAGCACTTCCTCACCTGGATAGCCGCCGTGTAAGCCAAAAGAGATTCACATTCATCAAGCATCACTCTCTCTTGTGAAGCTACTACAGCAAGTTCAGAAACCGCACTGTTCATTCCCTCCACCTGCATTATATTAAAGAAATCAGATCAAATTATTTGAAGTGAGGTCTTAAAAGTTTAAGGTGAGGAAACGATATGAAACCCAAGCACGACTATTGGATTAGAAATATTTATGAACCAACTTATTGATGCAACAAGGAAAGTCTACTCTAGGTGTAGGAGAAATTAAATCAGTTGGACTTGGGTTATATGTGGATTGTTGGGCTTCAGAAAAGTGGGCAGAAATTCTGGTGAGTTTGGAGCAGCATAGTTAACGTCAGGATTTGTGCATTTGAATTTCTCGATTTTTTTAACCAACTCATAACAACTACTAAAAACAAAGGTCAAACTCCATATTTCAACTGCTTCGGATTTTTTTTTTTTTGCTTTTGAATAGCAATAAACTAAAACCAAACAGAAATTTGTTGCCTGAAGATTTGTCTTGAGCTGCTACTGCCTTTTGGTTTATATTTTATGGTGGTTTTTTGAGGCGGTTGATGTGGTGTTTATGTATGGTTTGGGACTTTGAACGGGCGATGTGTTTGTGTGGTTTGGAAAGCAGTTGCAATCATCATTCTGTAATTGTAATGCACACACGAAACATTTAGAGTGCCCTAATTGTACTGGATCTATAAACGAACCTATTGGAGTGTAAGAATAAATTAAATATCATGGACAGAGTAATACGACATCATTTTCCCTCTCAGGTTGGCTAAGCATAGAGCCAATTGGAGTGTAGAATAAATTAAGCCCCTGTTTGACAACCGTAATTTAGAAAAAACAATGTTTTGATTAATGATTTTAAGGAGAGTGTGCGGTTAAAAAGTAGGAAAAAAATTCAGGTTTACTATTTTATAGGTTGAAAATAAGTATGTTGAAAAAGAGTTGTCAAATAATGGTTGTCAAACAGGGGCTAAATTTCATGGACAGAGTATAACAACAGAAACAATCTCACCTGCAGAAATATGGAGCCTATGGAGGATACCATCACATGTATCACATCAACTGCTGAGCAAACAGCTGCCTTAATGGCTTCATTGTCCCCCTGCAAAATTGCAGACAAATTAATCAGTAACTTCAATTGTATAAATTCGAGTCTCAAGGAATTTTGAGAATCCAATATACCTTTGCCCCTTCAGTGACTGGAAGATGGAGAGTGCTAGCTTGAAGATCTTGTATGGCCCAGGATAACGTGTTAGTATGATCCCTTTCAATAGAAGCCCATTCATCAAGACAGGCCAGCTGATCAGGTTGTATGCATTAGAATACTTAGGACATCAATGATCTAAAAATTTAAAATGACTTGTTAAAAATATAGCCCCCGTTTGATTTCCATTATTTTCAAAATAGTTTTTTTCTCTTCTTTTCAATCACACATTCTTTAATAAAATAATATTATAGACAAATCCAAAACTTTTCTTTATTTTTTTACCACACATTCTCCATCAATCTACTATTTCAAAATGTATTCTTAGCCAAAAAATAGGGCTCAAACAAGCACATAGTTGTACATTAGTATTACAAAGAAATGCATATAAATCAGATGGACGTTTCAGTAGAAAGTTGGCGCTTATTCATTTTTATTGATTTTTATTATTATTCGCAATTGGAGTGGGGATGGGGATATTCTCACAAAGAACATAGTTTTGGAAGACAAATTTGCGAAACACTTGCAAAAGCAATTCTAGAAAGCTGTATTCATAAAGTTTTACAAAGCTAGAATTTGTTTTGAGTCATTGCGAAACACATGGTTATTGATATACCATAAATGTCTATCCCATTGGCTCCAGGATTTCATCAAATGGAATGTTTTGAAAGCTCTATTAGTCACAATTAGTATGTCAAGGATCAGTAATGAGAAATATCTGAAAGAATGTAAGACAACTTCAACTAAATAGATCAGTTGAAGATCCAAATGCACAATGCTCATAGATGGACCAAAACCTGTGCAACTTACAAGTTACAAATACCGTACTAAACGAGCTTTACGGACAGCAGTCTTTCAAAACCAAGCCAGTACATGGCTTTTGAATAAGATCTATTAATATTTCTTAGGATAAGCTGAAGCAGATATTTAAGGAAGAGATAACATTGACACTAAATTTTGCATAGTTAACAAGTTCAGTTGGAGTTAGACAATAACTCCCATGTTTCAAAGAGTTACTGTCACAGAAGGAGAAAAGAATCTTTTGCACATATTAACTACAATGTTGAAGTTCTACAAGAAACTTCCAGGTCAGTCATCTTTCATGCTTGAGACCGTGAATCGAATTTATTTGGAAATAAGGATCAGTTTATTGATTCTGCTGTTATATCAAAAATATAAAAGACAACTACAGAACATAATACACTCAGAAAATACTATAATTCGCTTTCGATTGACTCTATTTTAATTAAATTGAGCATTTAGTAGTAAGAGAGCTATTACTTGGTTGTCGAAAACTGCATAGAGCTTCAACTTATGTCTCAGCTGCTGGAGCTCAATCCTTTTACCAATCACTGATTTCCATAGACCTACAGTTGCTCTCCAAACATTGTACAGCAATTTCTGCAAATCAATAATTGGTACTTACAATAAAATACAAGTGAATTTAATGCAAAAGGCACCGAAATCTGAGTTTACAACTAAAATCTAATTCCAACCATAGGAAGCTGGGCCATAATTGAGGGGTTGACTCACGTCCATCTAATTCTCAGAAAATTGATTAGAATTGTGTTTTTCACTAATGATTAAATTATCTAATCAATATCGCTAAGTGCTCAACCATTACAAAGCTACCAGCTCACTAGTCATGGTATTCACCAGATAAATCTCAAAGGGTTCATTCTCAGGCAAAACAACAGAGGTTTCTACACCATTTTGTTCATTCTATAGCCACATATTCAGAACTTGGTTTTCAGAACACAAAAAGCAAACAAACAAGCACAAAAAGAAAACAACAGAAATACAGACATATATTAAAAATTTTAAAGGTAGATGAAAGCTCCACAGATATAATTTCTCAAACCTCTGCTTTTATTTTCTGAGAATGCAGAGCAGAATTTGCCCTGGCATTGGCATATCGCCATTGCAAGAGTCGATTGTATAGCAACCGCAAATGATGAACATCTTCGATGTGATTTACAGCCTTCTTCCCTTTCTTAATATCCACAATAAAACTAAGGACAGAAGTTGAACTCTGGGCTTCCCTTGATGGACTGCATGGTCTTACCCGAGCAGGACTAGTTCCTCTAGAAGAAGGATTGAAAACCTTTGCTCCAGATGGACTAACTCTAGACAAAGAGGGTGATGCGGGACGTGATCCAGGAGTTGGCAAAGATTGATATCTAACAACAGAATTTCCAAATGTTTCTCTATTCAACGAGGTTGAAGAAACAATCTTTTGTTTTGGCAGTGAACTATCAACAACTGAACAACTGCCCAACATTGTTTTCTCACTTATGTCACCACGAGATACACGTGTTAACGAAGCACTAGTTTCTGATAAAGGTTTAATCGCCCCATCCAAAGATAATCTCCTCAGGGAAGGTGAACTAGCTCGTGAGTGGGATACAGAGGTTCTATTGGTCTTTTCAGGGAGATCAGAATTTCTGTCTAAAGCATTAGAGGAGAATTTTCCACCTGTTCGGCTTGGCCATCGATGCTGATCCAATAGTCGAGTATGTAAATCATCAATTGGTCTGGAATTCTCTGAATGATCCGTAGAATTCTTTCCTTTAACTGGGCTCCTCTTCCTCTCTGGTGTAGGCTTCCTTGAAGCCGGTGGTGTTTTGCCATGCTTATGCACCACATTCACTGATGACTTCAAAGTGCGATCAGAAAGACCATGAGACAATGGTTTTTCTCTCTTACTAATAGGGAGAGAAAAGGTATCAGATTGGAAAGAAACACTGAGACTCCGCATTGTAGAGGGCCATAAAGACTCCGGTAACTTATTTGCTATTATTTTTCTTGATGCCAAAAGCATTTCTGCAGTCGTATCCTGGATTGGGGTTGATGAACGTGGACTTCGAGGAGATGGAGTGGTAGGACACTTTCTGTCAGCTGATGCCGACCTCTTAGTTGCTGATACAATTGACAATGTTGATGTTCTAGCAGCATTTGGCGAAGGGCAACGCCTTGGACAAGAGGCTGCAGTTGAAGTAGGTGACCTATACCTAGAACTAACTTCTCTGGTTTGGGACTGTCGAGTGGTTCCATTTTTATTGTCAGCATTCAATGGTTTTCTTGCAGAATCCACGGTGGAGTGCTTCTGTAATGCTACCCTTGATTCACATACATCCATCCAAACTGTGCAGATTAAACCACATTGATAACCATCATCACATGTTAATGATCAACACACTTTTCGACAGGCTTTTACGAAACCAATTATTGATCTACTATTAACCACAACAATTGCTCTAAAAGGAGACCCTTTCCTCAGACAAAAATCTGCCATACAAATTTAGATCCAAAAGTAAGATACCCAGGACAGAGAACTAATGAAAATAAAAGAACAACGCTTGGCGAAAAAGTGAAGGATGTCAAAAGAATACATCTTTACAGATTTCCAGATCTGCACCAGATTGAATATGATTACTTCAACCAACAAATGCAAATGGGTTTTCCATAATTATCTAAAATGGCTTAAATTCTGTCAAATCACCCCCACGAAAAGGTAGTAAAATGTGGAACGTCAAACGAAGAAAACTTGAATTATGGCTGGTGGAATTTAGTCCCTTCCTTGGAAATGGAGAAGGGGAAGAATATAGGAAGTGAATAGGGATGTGGCGATAGAGTAAAGAGGGGCGTGTAGGACAAAAATGCCTCTTTCTTGTTTGTTCTCTTCTTTTTTTTTTTCTTTTTGTATATTAAATTTCTTGTATCCTCTTTTATTTTTGGTCCCTTAACCTTTCTGTCCCTCTCACAGGAGAGCCATGGCTCTCAGGGCTGAAGCTACACACACAGAGCAAAACTCAGAATGTGAACCTTATTGGCCTGTTCCCTCTTTCCCCCAGCCACCTCATTTTCATGAAAGGGAACTCAATGAAAGTGCCAACCCCACCTCCCCTATCCCCATCCCCACAGGCTGGGTGGGTTGGGGGAGGGAGGGTCACCCACACACAGATCAGTGTACGAATACACACAATGAGTCTTTATCAATGGATGAGTAATTAAAACTGGGTTTTAATTTCTACTGTCAGATTCATAATTGTTTTTACTTTATATATTCAATAAGAATTACCTCATTATAAATAAATCCAAAAAATTATTAAAGCTAATCAATACTAAAATAACGTTAAGAGTTGTCTTTACTAGAAATTATTGTTTATCCTCCATGAACACCCAGTGCAATAAATACACAAAACACTAAAAAAGGAAATAAAAGATAATCGTTATTTTAAGAACAAATCTTCCCCAGCTAAATTTTTTGATAAGATTGTGTACAAAATACTTACCTAATTTCTGGCAAAGAAGAGAACCAATTTTTTAATTTTTTTCCCCTGAAATTCTGATAATTCTGAAACCTTACCAGTGTGTGTGATAGAGAAAATTGGGTGTGCATTTCTTAGTAGAAGAATTATGAAAAATTAAATTATAATAAATAAATATAATAAAAAAGAAAAAAAATGCTGGAAATTTCAGTTGAAGAAGGTTGCGAAATAAAGCCAGGAAAGACGGGTAGCTATTTCGCGCCACCTAATTACTCAACTAATTATTTTATTTTAATATTCTTCTTTAATTTTTGCTCATTTTCATATTTATGTTTTCCATTTTTTTTCGTTACATTCTTACCATCAATCTTTTATTAATTTGTACACATCTTTGATAATAATTTCTATGCAAAAATTCTCGACTTCAAAAATAAATACCAAAGTTGTGACAAAATATTTGGTCTCATAGCAATGTACACTAATAGAATATTTTTGTCAAAAATCGTCATCAAATATTTTAATTTAGTTGAAGGTTAAAAATAAAAATGTGATGAAAAAATTGGGAATATAATTGAGAAAATAAGCAAAATGGGAACTTTATTTGCAATTAAATTATGGTGCAGATGGTAATTACCCAAAATTTTACTATGTTTTTTAGTGACAATATGATTTGTCCGATTAAATGATTTTTTTCCAATATTTTAAAATAGGACCGAGATATTGAATCGAAAAAGATATAAAGGGTTAAAAGATTAAAAAAGTCAACATATTTTCTCAACCAAATTTCTTTACGCCTAGATTTTACTGTGTAACTCGATCAAATCTGTCCGAATCTCAATTATTTCAGTCACACCGATTAATTTTACTTTTTCTATTGATTTGTCATTATCAAGAGTAACATATTGATTTTTTCTATTTATATGGGTAATGAAAATCCAAAGGTAGTTTGTCTTGAGATTAGGTATTGGAGTGTTTTTGAAAGAAAATAATGCATTTTGGGAATTGTTTGGAAAGAATGAAAAGTAGCCAAAGTGAGTTTGAAGTTTGAATAACATGAGGTGGAAAAGTAGGCAAGGAAATTAGTGTCTTTTTCTTTTCACTTTCTTTAAGTAAACAGTCTATATATTTGAGACTTTTTATGACCTCACTAAGGAATTTTACTTTAAATGTTTGATAGGTTGATAAAAAGAAAATATATAAGATTTAAGGATTGATAAGCACATACATTTTTCAGTTACCTTATGTACAATACAAGAAGTAATATTTTAATCTTCCTTTCGAGTATACGATTTGTAATGGTGGTAGTGTCTCCAAGTTTAGTATGTTAGTAGTTTTTAAATTTTATTAATTCCTCCTCGTGTATGTCTGGAGGTCAAGTTAAAATGTTCACTTTCTGTTCGTATTGTCATTTTTTTAATTAATAAGAAATGGTTGGGAAATTCACACACCGAATGGGTCTAGGTGGGATCTAAAAATCCATCTAGACTTTGATGGTGCTTTAATTTTTATTTATTTATTTATTTTTAAAAAAAGAAATATATTAAAATTTTGTTTGTTATTTGTATAGATAATGGGCAATTGATTTCCAACATTTCAATCGAGACATTTTAATTCTCAACCACCTTACTATCGAAAGACTAATGACTAAGATTCCTCATTTTAAAAGTCACGACCACCTTACAGTCATAATTATAAGTTAGTAACAATTGAACCAAACGGACTCTAAGTGGGATCAAATTATCATTGTTGGAGACAAATCGAAATATAACTATTAAACACAAAAGTTCAATTCATAAATAACAAATTGGGTGCATTAAATCTTAGTGCTATGTTCTTTCATTTTTTTTGCTACATCTATATTTGTCTTTATTTTCTAGAGTGGGGTGGGATCTGATTTTGAAAATGATTATTCAAACCAACAATAATCATCATTTTATCTTTGCACTAAAAAAAACACAAAAACACTTTGTTTTTGGATATAAATGCCAATCTAATAACTCGGACCATCAATCGGATCATTATTTAACGAAAATTGCATGATGATTCGTCCTATTCTTGTGGGGCTATGGAAGGACACCGCCGGTGGCCTAAACCTTCCTCTTTAATCTGTCGTAGGGAATGAGAATACGATTGATTGGGAATAAGTTATTGATTATTATACGGTGTACCAAATGCACCCATCCCCTATTTTTATTGGGAGAGGTAACTCCAACAAGGAGGAAGCCTACTATATTTTTTGCGGGACACCTCCCTATTTACAAAATTAATTTATTACTAGAAGTATATGCATAAAAAGTAAAATTTAACGAAATCTGGATGATTTTCATATTTTAGGACTAACAACGACAAATGATTGATGATTAAAATGCTCCCTTTGTTATCAAAGTGTTGATTATAGACGGTTCATATTGTGTACATGGGGGCTAGTTGATGAAGAGAATTGTAGATGCGTCTTCAACTTTTTATTTATCGTAATTCTTGATTTATATTTCTTAGCAAGTTTGTTCCCGATCTTCCATTTCTCGCCATCCCAAGTCCTTAACTGTTTTCAAAAAATAAAAATGAAAAACTTTTAAGTTTAAAGATTGTCAATAGGGAGTATGCATTGTATATAGTTTTTTTCATCAATATTATCCAAAATGTCAACTCAATAAAAGTCATAACCCTAAACATATTTATCAATTACAATATCAAAATTATACAATAATCTATTTTCTCCAATATATTTGGCCAATGTCGACCCAAAAAGGTGTTGACTTCTTGCATTTCTTTCCTCATGCAGTGTGTCCCACAGACAAAAGAACAACAAATGCATGAAAATACAAATGTTTTCCAAAAACTATTTGACATATAAACTGCCAGAACCATAATTCACAAAGGACCCTTGTGTCCCATTTCTCGTGTTTGGTGCAATGAATGTTGAATTTCCCCAGAGTCCCTGCATTCAAGTAGCATAACCCGGCAATGATGCAAGTATTTCGTCCCTGCATGCCCCGGGGATGGGTCTCTAAATTCGTCGTTAAAAAGTATCTGAGAAATGTTTTTAGTGTTAATCTCAAATTTGCGACAAGAACTATTATATGTATACTTGTTGTTAAGATCAACAATAGAATAATTCATCGTGTTGATGAGTTTCTAATAGCGAGAAATTTTGAAAATTAAAGAAATCTCAAAATTACAAAAAAAAAAGTTAAGGAGTTAAAAGAAACATTTACTAATATCTAATAATTATCAATATCATTATTCTTAATTATTACTTATAAGTTATAACAAGTGCATGGGGAGTCATAATTAGCATTTGCTAATGGTATAATTGTTTCATACCCAAATTTTTTGTCATTTAGCTGTCAATTCATTGAATGGAGTCCTGTACAATTTCTTGTTTGTCGTGTTCATTGTTTTGGGGCTGAAACCCGAGCTTGAGGTACACTAACATTAAAGGAGTGAAAATCGAGAAAAAGCAGAAGTGTTTTTGAAGTGACACTGAAGATAAAAAGTGAGAAGCCAAAGTTTAAACTACAAACAAGAAGCTACTTGTGAAAGCTCAATTAAAAGCTACTTATGGTTAAAGCCATGATTTATTGAATGAACTATAACACTACGGATTTTTGGCTTTATTAATTAAACAAATGCGAATTTTTTGTTAGTGAGTAATGTGGAGAAGTTTAAGGAAATTTCTTGTACTGTACGGAATAACTCATTTAGTTCGTATTGAGTGATATGATTCATGTATTGATTAGGATCCATCCAACTCACAAACTTACTCTGTTTTCATAATTTTCCATAATATTCACCTATATTATATAATCGACTCATGGAAACAAAAAAAACTAAGCACAAAAAAAAGATAAATAAATAAAAATTAAAAAAATTGTAAACCCTTCCGGAAGAAAATGCCTAACGAGAGACGTTTTTTAGATAGAGACAAGGACTGTTGCTTCATGGTACTTCACTGGAGAGTTCTTGGTAACCTTTCTTCCTAAAGAGATTGAAACCTTGAATATTGGTGCTAAATTGAATCCACAAATAGAAGTTGCACCTCGATGTGAAAATAAGAATGAGATTTTTGTTCCGATTTGTGGAGTAGTTCTAGTACAAGCGTAGGAGTGGCGAGACATCAAGACCACATACTTGGTTCCATTCCTCTACAACTCAAAAGGATAAGAAAGGAGGGAAGTTTGCTTAATTATTTTTAAATTTATTTTGATTTTATGGTGTAATCCCAAATTTTTTTTGGCGTTTGTATTCTTCTTCTACGGTGAATTATTTACTCGTGGCATGGGGTCCGTGAATGTTTCCGTTAAGCGTCTACCAAATTATATCATGTGTTATGTTCTTGAGATAATCTTTTCTTTACAGTATAGTATTGTTGTATTAGCTGAGAAAAACGAAATTTTGTAGGTCGTTAATTTGTTAAAATCTGCATTGTATACGTAAACTGTAGACATATGTTTTAAACTTTTAGCTATGGTGAACAATCTATTAAATTTTTTTCTTTAACATCGTTTGAAGTATACATCTATCTTTTAAAATAAGAGATGTTACATATATTTGTTGAGACAATTTGATTGCAAATTTGTGAAAAGGGGCCCAAAATTTGCTCTTTTTTGTGTGTACAATCAATCTCACAACAGCACACAATTAAGATTTTCTAAATTTGAAAGAAATAATTGATCAAAATTGGCAAGATATGTATATTTTATTGATTTATGATGAAGATACTTCACATACCATGTTACTCTCTTTCAACTAGTGGACCAATTGTCCCTCCCAATTTTTTGGCTTGACTTTGATCTGAAATGTGAGTGGCATAGCTATTCTAAAAACCTCAAAAAACAAAGATTTAATAAAAAAATTGAAATCCACATTTATCGCTTGGGAGATATAATTATGATACAGTTGTAAAAGACGGTTTAAATAGATAATTAATATGTTATTTTTCTTTAAGAGTTGAAGTTTTTAGGCAAAATCATTCAACATGGCATTAGTGCGAACAAAAGTTGAGATAATCTTGTGAGTAACACTCGAAACGAAATGATGAAAGCTGGAAAATAATTTCTTTTAAGTTCATCCTAACTCGTCAAATATGAAAAATATTTTGCACTACAAGAGGTTTTAGTAGCATCGACGTAAATTCTTCTTAGATGTTCTCTAAAATCGACTACATAGATGTGTGATCATCTTCTTTCATTGATAATAGATTGGTCAAACACATGATTTATTCGCATGAGTCTCTAAATTATAAAATAATTGATATAAATTGAAGTACATATTTATTTCTAAGTTAAATCATAATACTTACTCTTAGCGAAATATACCTCAAAATTTGTAAATAAAAAGTTGCTTAAATATTTATAAATTGTTACAAACGTTAACCAAGCAATATAATAAACAATTATTGTTCACGGTAAATACTGAATATTAAAAAATTATCGTTTACTGTGTATGGGAACATCATGTTTATGATATGTAACTTTTTAATAAAAAGGTAACAAAGAATGTGATTTTTTGACATTACAGTATTTTTCAATTTTATTTTCAAGTTACACGTCCACCAATTTATGAGTCAAGGAGTTTTTGTAGATCAGAAACACCTGACTTTAATACCAGTGTTCCAATGTTGGTGATAGATTACATGTTATGGATGGCTTCAATATTTGAAGAATCCAGTAGTTTGTGCCTTGCCTAAAATCGAATCCATGCTGCCATTGTACAGACCTAGATTTTGCGCTAAGGCGAAACCTGCATACATGCCATCGACAGCTGCGCTTGTGATTCCACCAGCATATCCTGCTCCTTCTCCGACAGGGTAGAGCCCCTTTAAAGATGTGCTCTCCCACGTATCACTCCTTCGAGTGATTTGAACAGGAGAACTCGTTCTTGTCTGTAGCAATGTTTTCATTCACGAAATGAACACATAAATTTACGGTATCAGACCAGCCACATTCGGTATAGAATTCGTTAGTAAAATAAGGGAATCCGAGAAGTACCTCTACGCCATGAAGAAGGCCATTCTTCGAGACAAATCCGGGTAACTGTAAGTTCCAAGTTTAGGACAAGATATAAATCTTCCGTTGTGCATTTTTCTTACATGGATGGACAAAATGGAAAAGTATGGAGAACCAACCTCTTTGTCGAACATTAGAACTGAATGTTGCAGAGCCTCCGTAATATGAGCAGGAAATAAATCGTGGAGATTTGCAGCCTTGACACCCAAGCGATAGCTCGATGCGGGAATTGTTGTTTCTGTAAAGGAAAAGGAACATGTATAAGGATATATTCAAATTGCTAAAAGGGGCAAAACGAAAATAGAGGTTTTACCTGACATTTTTCTGTCCAAAAAATCATTTACTGTTTGCACAGGTACGACAAAATTGCCACCTCCCAATGTTGCCGCTCTTTGTTCATATGCTTTCTGAAGTAGTATGTTCAAATTAAGATTTGAGTTAAGTCGGTTGCAAAATGAATGGATATCATCATCTCATTTGGAAGAAAGAAAACTACCATAATGCCGACGCTAAACCTTTAATATAACACTACCTTAGACTCAAAAATCTGGTATTGCCTTTTGACATTCATTCAAATTGAGAACACAAAATAAGAAGTAAATATCATTCATCGCCTTCTCACAGTTGAGGGATAAAAATGGGATGAATTGATCAAAATTAAAAGAAACAAAATATAAGCAGACACGAGAATACCTGAAATTCAAGACCTGCAAGAGGCCCATGGAAATTTAAAGCCTCAAAATCCTTTGACGAAACAGTAACAACAATTGCAGCATTTGCCCATCTTGATGAACGCCGAGAAAATGACATGCCATTGATACAAAGCTCTGATGGGTTTGTACTGGTAAGAACCACCTGCAAAAACTTTATAATTTTAATGCATTTTGGCAATCAATCAAGCATCAGCAAAATTGCAAGACACCTTCCATGCACAAGAGTTCATGAATATCACTGCCACTTTTGCTATCTAGCTTCGAGAAATATGCATAAAAAGAGTTCCAACAGAATCGCTAAATAGCCTCACATTGATAAACCACGTACTTCTAATGCATCGATAAGAAAAACCAATATTTTATGGACTGAAAAGGCCAGATTTTGAGTGATCAGCCAGAATTGAGCATATAATCCCTCAAGATGTATTATGGGCAAAAGAAGAGAAGGTGCACCTGTCCACCAGGACACATGCAGAACGAGTAACAACTACGACCAATTGACTCTGAATTCAAAGGTGTAACCACATTTTTCCCATCGACATACTCAGCAACCTTGTAATCAGCCACTGGTATTTTTCCACGTCCACTCTGAACCTCACTGGCCAATCCAGAATACTGCAACCAACAATATATGCCATGATGCTTTGATTACATGTCACAATTATTATAAGCTAAAGAGTACGTGGAAATTTTTTCTGTTTCTTTAAAAGAATACCTCCTATAATTTTGAGGTTTCAATTTTAGTAGGGAAAGTAAAGCCTTGTGAGTTGCACAATGACATTATCACCTAGTCAATTAAAATATGAAAAAACATTTGAAAATTCAGAACTATTCCTGATGTCAAATTGTCCCTAGGAGAGCACAGTCTTGTCATCTTCTTGGCAGGGAAAGTCAATACTTTCAGGTTCAAAAAGGAGGTAACTGGGTGTTTAAATTTCACCGTTGAATTATCTACTCTTTCTCCTGTAATTGAGAACGTCTTGTCCTTCACCATTGTATCTCACTTTCCATCACTGAACTACTTTTCTATTGAAAAAAGGTATGAGAATACTATTGAAATGACAAGACTTCTGGAAACTTGGTTGAGCAAATGCACTTAACAGTGAGAATGAGAACAGGGAGTTCTAAGCACTTGAGCTAAAAGTTCTACAATACAGCAAAGCAATATGACACAGCAGCTCTGGAGTTCGGTTGGGATGCATGGGATCTAGAAAAACCACTATAATCCTCAACCAGAGCTTCCCCTCTATCTAAAGACTCGATCTCTTTAAGGTTAGAGGTCAATGAATTAGGGGAGGGCCAATAACTAATATTGTGAGTGAAATGGTGGTCCAAAACCTGCATAGGATCATAGCAGGGGATATTTGACTTCAGCACGCCATATTATATCACACAGACTAGATACAATTATAAATGTTCCATAGCCTTCACGCGAAAGAAAGTAAAACCCATAATAAATCCAACAGTTGTAGAGGAAAACCTTTTTCTTGGCTGGGTGGGGAGCGTAAAGGGAGTGATTAAAAGGTGGTTTGCATTCTGGGATTTCAGTCTCCAAGGTGCTACTTGTCCTGTTTGGATTTCTCCATTCAGAAATTCGACTGAAAGAGCAGCTATCATCTATTGCTTTATTTGCAGTAAGCAACCATGAGCTGAAGAAAACTATACCATCATTTTCTAAAGATCTGAAGGTTGAAATTCTTGTCCTTTTATTGGACTCTGACTTCGAAATGAAGAAACTACATCCCTCTAGATAAAGTTCTTCCTGATTGCAATATTATGCCTCATATTATAGCCGTATAGGTCGTTGAATCAGGGACTTTTTGGTCTGTTTAAATATAAATGGACATTCGTGTTTTCCTCTCAATAATCTAGCATAAAAGTTCAACAATATATGAAAATGACTCGCCAAGGTGAATAATGAAAAGAGCAAGGCAATCAGTTCAGCACACTCAATTAGGACAAAACTTGTTGAATAGGCAAACCTGTATGCTGTTTATTAATTCTTGTGGATGCTCTACCCTTAGTGTCACGGACCACAGCTTCATTAAGCCCCGTGACCCTATCGCAGCCGCAGTTTGCCCCAACTTCGGCCGCACATTGTAAATATTAGTCCATTTCGAGTTGTAATTTCCATTTCTAAAATAGATAGAAAATAGATAAATTTTAGTATGATTCTTCGGCA
>CAIGRB010013452.1:101088-120719 GCA_903798255.1 Fraxinus quadrangulata
TATTATTTAAGTAATAATTTTTATTTTTTATTTTTGAATATTTTTATTATTCAAATAATAATTTGTTATTGTTGTCTAATAAGCACTTGTTTGGGCCCCATTTTGTGCCCAAAATACATTTTGAAATAGTATTTTGATGGAAAATGTGTGTTTAAAAGATAAGAAAAGATCTTGGATTTGCGCGTAATATTATTTATTGAAAAATGTGCGGTTGAAAATAAGAGAACGAAAAATGTATTTTGAAAATAATGAGAACCAAACAAGAGCTAAATTTTCCTAAATTCTTAGGCACTAAATTTTCCTAAATTCTTAGGCATTCAACTAATTTCACAATTTTTTATTTTAACAATAATAATATCTCAAACTTAGTAACCTAATATTCTAATATTTTGTAATACAAGGTTTAGATTTCGAGTATATATGGTTCAATAATAAGGGTACACAAACAAAGAAAATGTAAATGGAAACAAATTAATAGAAAGAAAGAAAATACTCACCACTCAATTAGAAACACCCAAGTGATACAATTATCACCAAGAGATCTAGCAACGTATATAGGCTAGAAAGCTCTCCAAGTAATGGAATCCACCACAGTAATATATAGACTTTACGAAAAGCAACGCCCTTCAATGGAATTACAAAATTAACTATTCAAATTTCTCAAAAATGTTTCCGTCTAGCAAATCTAAGACTCGTGTTCATACTAGTAGGAATATTTTACTTGTGTAAATAGATTAGTCATTCTTCAATATTCAACTGTAAATAATTATTCTGGAGTGCCAGTGTTTGATGACTCTTATAAATCTACATTGAGACACCAAGGAGAGCATTTTGCCAATCTTCAAAACTTGTAAAGAATGACACTCGTGTCGATTACCTTTGCACTCAGAGAAAGCGTCCCATCATAGGTACTGGAAGGCCAATATTGCTACAACAAGTACTAACCCAACACCAAACTCAGAGGTGATTGCGACTTGGTTTGGATGCGGGTTGATTTGGGAGGTTGTAGCGTTTGAGGTTGGACGGTATTGTTGGTGATGGTGGAATAGATAAACAAGAGAGCGAATGAGTGGAAATAGGTGAAGACAATTCTATTTAATTTTTAATAAGTTATAGTACTGGAATTTTTACTGAGTTATATATCTAACACATGATTATCGCATATACACATAATGGATTAGTGATAAATAGGAACTCACGGCAAAATCTTTTTGAACCACGTCCACATTATGAGAAAGAAGCTTTTGATATGTGTCACGTGCAGAATGTCCAACTGCAAGAACGACGGCATCATATCCCAACTTCTGGCTGCTAGACTCTGAGCTACAACCTGAATCAGAAACCTTGACTCCCACAACACGCTCGCCTTCTACTATCAGATCATCTACCCTTGTCCCAAATCTGATGGTGACCTAACCAGATTTAAACATGGAAACTAAATAGGAGCAAGCAAGTATAGATAACTAAAAGGCTTGTTAATCTACATAATCATTTCCTAGTTACTATATTCATAGATGAAACTCACGCCCAATTCTTGCAAATGTCGCCGAAAGTTGCGGAGTAGTGGAATCAATCTGTCAGTCCCCAGATGAGGTTTCCCATCAACTAATATACTGCTTGGAGCTCCAAAGTGAACCAGTGTCTCCAAAACCTGAAGTTGGAATGAATAAACTCAAAGGCCATTAAAGAGAATCCATTGTATTGACACAAGGCAAAAGAGCCAGCAGTAATCTGTAAGGAAAGTATTAGACATTATAATAAGAGCGACACTTACAGCCATCACACTGCTGTTATTTTTTCCAATTCTAGTCACAAGTTTCCCATCACTCCAAGTACCTGCACCACCCTGTCACCCTTAAGTGTTCAATATATGAATGTTGACAACTAAATTACATAATAGAACGAAAGTAAGTATTAAAACAAAATAAATTTTACCCCTCAGCAGTGAATATCAAAAAAACAAAAAGCAAGAGTGCATGATAATTGTGATATAACATATGCCAATGCGCTTCAGCTCTTATGGGAATTAGAATTTCACAAAAGCCAATTTACCTTGACATCTCATTTCTTCTTACTCTTTACATTTAGTAAAATCACATATAGTTTAATCCTAATGGTTTTCAATTTGCAGAATCTCACATGGATTGCACGATATGCAAAAATAGGCATTTCTGCATAAATAAAATTCAGGATACTAGAAGAACCTTGTATTTATTAAGTGGATCAAGATATGACCTCTCCAAAGCAGAAATTGCTTTCCAACTGTAACATACGCCGAACTACCAACGCTCCAATGTCACGCCCCCTTTGTTCAACTGCCTGCCCTCTTTCTATTAATGTAACATCTCCGCCAAATTCAGCAAGCACTAGAGAAGCAAACAAGCCTGAGGGCCCACTTCCAACAACTGCAACTTTTGGCTTTCTGTTATTAGGAAATTTGTAGGATTCACTGAAATCATTTCTGCCAAAAACCTCAGTAGAAGCTGCAGTCTCATTTCTCTTTGTGCAATTGCGGATTATACTAATCAAATCACCAGAAAATCTTCCATGAGGCAGACTCTCTACGACGCCAACTTTTGGTTCCAATTCTGAAATAAACTCCCAAGTACGAGGCTCTAAGTTTAGGAGCTTATCAACATCCATATCCACTGTATACACAAATTTTGGTTCTTTCTGCAACTCGAATTTGGTAAGCAAACATCAGTTCATGTGTGAATATTTGACTGAAATGCACAAAAAGAACACTCATAATAGAAACAAAAACAAAAACATACTACAACAACAAAAAGAAACCAGACCGATTTCCCAATAAACTAGGAGTCAGTACGAATTCTTTTTTCCCCATTCCATTTGATCGAATGTTGCGTCTACTGAAATACTTGAAATTAAATATTTTGCAACAATAAATCATGTTAATTTTGGTCTACTCGCCCTCTTATATTCAGTTCTGTTAAGGATCACATCACTTCATACCCCAAAAATTATTAATCGTGAAAGCATAAAATTTTAGTCCAGGGAAGAAAGCGATGTCATATAAACTTTCTGTTTCCAAGTTCTAACATTCAAACATCGATATCTATCATTAATGCATGTATACAACAATGACTTTTCTACCCATAAAAAAAAAATGACTTCAACATTTTCGCGCAGCGACAGGACTACCACCGGTCCACCACTAAGACAAGCCAATAACAGAAAACAAAGTAAAAGAATAATTTTCTAAAACATCTTACCTACCTTCCTTGCATCAAACGATTTTCTGACTACCTTGAATGCCTCTGGTGGCAACATTGAAGCAACCTGCACATTAGTGGAGAAAGCAAAAATCAATTAGTCAACAGAAGAAAATTAATAAGGACATTCAGAGCGCAATTCTTATTTGAACATTTCAAGAAAAAAGATAGAAAATACAACTCACATCTCCTATAAGTTAATGAAATTCATAAAAATTGGAACTTTTCTCATACATGACTCACAGTGATAACATGGAAAATTAACAATATTGGTTCAATCACTATAACATATAAAAACCAAAGAGTTCTTAATTTCTTCAAATTTCAACCAGGATGTACAAAGTTCAAATTTTTGTATACCGGGAATTCAAGAACTTTGGAAATTTCTCGAAGCAGAGGCTCAGAAACACCACAAAAGTCTTTTCCAGGGTCTTCATGGGCTGAAATTCTAAGCTTGAAAAGCCTCCAAACCCCTTCAAATTTGTTTTTCACATCAATTTCGTTGTTCTGTTGCTGTTTTAGCTTCTTTTTCTCAGATGGGTACATCAACTTTCCTGTCCTTTTGGTCCTCTTAGCACATTTTATCTGAAGAGGCTTTGAAAAATTAAGGGACTGAGTGAAATTTAGAAGCGAAAGTTTTGGGTTGAAATTTGAGAAAGAGAGATGAAGTGAAGCGGCTTTGAAATTGTGCGAGATAATGAACATTGTTGGTGCAGCCAACAGGCCAGTTTTCGTTTGGCTGGATAAGGTGAAAGAGGGTTTAAAGCTTCGTTAAGCCCGGAAAAACAAAAAAAATGATAAAATTGAGTAAATATGTCAATACATAAAGCAATGCAAAATGTGCAACTGTCTTGAGAACACTGACCCTGTTTCAGCCCCAGTTTCTAGAGAGTATTGTTTCAAAATTTATTTCCACTTTCGTAAAATAATTATACACGTATTTCAAAAAAATTCTTAGATTATATTTGATCCCCCCATTTTTTTCCTCATTCTAACAAGAAATATGACGGCTGGAATTACTGTTTTGAATTGTAACGGTCATATTCTTATTAGGCCCATGTTTGGTATACATTATTTTTTTCATTCTCATTCTTCTACTCATTTTTAATCACAAATTTTTCAATAAAATAATATTTTTCATCACAACAATAACTTTTCCTTCTTTTTCAACCACACATTCTCCATCAATCTACTATTTCAAAATACATTCTTCCAAAATAATGTGGCCCAAACACGAATGAGAAAAAAATGGGGATCAAACACACGTTTACTTTTTTAACGACACATTCTTCAAAAAAATTATCATTCCATAATACGTTTTACCTCAAAAATGAGAATCGAATATTCATGCACTTTTTTTTTTTTGGTGCTCAAATTGTTGCATAAATTTAGCAATTGGCATCTCCCGTGGATAAGGTCGCATTTGAGATTAATTTTAGAGCCCAAATAATCAGAGGTTATTCTAAGTGTTTGCAAACTTAAGAAAAAATTATTATAGAAGAATCTTTATCATTTAACATTGACAGTTTTATTTAAATGAGCAGTGACCGGTCTTGAACTCAAGATCTTTACTTGTTTGATATTGTGTTGAATTACTTTAATTAAAAGTTTAAACTGTTAAATTTGACCAAATATGTATCGTTTAAATATATCTCGAAAATAATTTATTTACAATTAAACTAATTTCAACCTTTAACACTTCTTTCCATTTTATCTCTACATTCAGAGGGTAGGAAATTCTCTCGATCTTACTCCAGTAGTGATGGAGCTAAATTCCTAATATTCCACGTCCCTTATCTTTATTTTATTTATTTATTATGATCTTTAATTAATTAGGGATATTTGTGTCTTTCATTAAGTTTTAGGGCTTTCTTTTCCTAATATCGATTCCCTCGATATTGTGCGTGAATCATCGAGTTATATTTGTATTCATCGTTTTCGTGCTTTTCAACTACATCAGATATGAAACTTAATATGCCAAACTTACAATAGAAATTGTGACAAAATTGTCAATGAAATGGCCTGATGATTGGATTTTATAGAGTGAAGTTCCTTTTATTGTTAGACTCTAATCCATCGAAGACTTCTTTAGATATATTTTAAGGTGTTTATTTCGCGTAGATAGGTTTTAGGATCCTATTTCTCTAAGATGCATTGTTGAATTGTGTCATTTGTTATCTGATAAGTGCATTTTTTGTATTTATCTGAGTTATTCTACTAAACTTTTATGTCGTCAAAATATTGAACTTTACTCAACTAAAGTTAATTTCCTTTTGTTTTCAATTATGAACATGTTCGAAGCAATTGGAAAGTGAAGGAGGATAAATTGACCATTGGATAGAAATTTGGAATCAAATTCCACACTTTGAAAATTAAAGGACTTGAATTAAATTCAAGAAGACATGGGTTGCACAAATAAAGGGATTCAATGACTGAATTTTATTATTTCGAAAGATTGAGATCACGCAGAAAAGAGGCAGAAACAGGCGGGCAGAATTATGGACGGACGGCAGGAGCATAATTAGAAAATAATTTCAGATTTTTTGTGCAATAATTCATCAATAATTGTGCAAAGAAATGTGAGAATTAATCACGCCCCGTCAATTTATTTGTTATGTCTTTTCACTTTTATTTGTTTAATTCTTAGCATGTTAGGCCAAATATTTTTCGTACCAAGATTATGATAAAACTTGTATTATGAAAGTTTGATTTTTAAATCTTATTTAATTTTGACATTCAAGGCATTTTTCATATAATTGAATGATTGACATGAATTTATTTTTCTCTACAATTATATGCCCAGTAGATATATGAGTTTTGTGACTTATTTTACTTTCGAAAGATTGAAAATAAGTTAGAAATAGTGTCAATTCTCGTAGAATTCGATGGAGATTGAAATATACCGCTATACTCTATATGATTTTTAAGTATTCATAAATTTTTAATGCATTTTATATATTCACGTATATCATAAAGATATAATCGAATCACATATGATTATATATTTAATTCTATTCGAGAGATATTGTTAAACAAATTAGAAATATTGATCTTCATAATTGAATCGTATTGTCCAATTGATAAGGTTCGAGGTTAATGTGATTGATATAAGAGAATTGGGGATCCTGATACGCTTTTCATCATTAGATTTTCATCAAACTTGCATTCATCGTAACTTTACATTGATTTTAGTTAATTTAGGTTTTTCAATCATAGGTAGATTATTTTATTATAATTTAGTTTAATTTTTTTTTTCATTGTTTCGGTTAATGCTAAGTTAATTTAAATTTAAACTAATACAACCTCTGTGAGTACGATACTCGAACTCAAAATACATTTTACTATTTGTTAACGAATCGTACACTTACGGTGATTTCAAGCGAAAGAATATTATCGTGACATTATTTAAATAAATTTATCACTTTGGCAACAAATGAGCCCATTTGCAGTGGACCGGCCATCTAATACTTCTCGAGCCTCGCATAATTTTTTTTTTTTAATTTCTTTTTCAATTATAGTCAAAGGACTTATATTAACACTAATAGTACGTAAATGATGCCTCCAAAGGAAGCGGTGATTCCGAGAATACCGGCACAAATACCCTCTTTCTTTTATTTTTCAACGTCAATTCTAAAGAAAATTAAGATGTAATATGAGTATATCTTAAACAAGTAAACGAATAAGTTCTTTTGAAGAATGACTTGGAAATTCTTCTTCTAAAGCATGTACATGACGCAATTGAAAAATGAAGTGAAGAAGTTGCAATCACACGAACATGTGAAGGCAAATTTCGTTCAAATGTATGTGATTTTAACATTATTAATGAATAGCAAACAATTTTTATAATTTTTTTTTTTAAAATAAAATCATATGAAATTAACTTAATTTACTACCTAGTTATTACATATAGAAATTATCGTAGCGTATAGTCACATGGAACATAAAACTCAAAATAAGTGAAATCTGCATTGTAAAAATAGAGATAACGAGTATATTGGTCTAATGTTATTTATATAATTAATCACAACAGTTGGTACATTTTATTAATAAGGAAAGAAAAATAACACTTACGAGGGTTAGGTCCAACTTATACAAAAGCTTAACTCGGGCGGAGACAGGGCACAATTTTTTAAATATAGATATTACATTATGTCTTGCTCATTATGTATGTCGTGAGATATTTAACAAACTCATTGTCGTTCGATATTGCTGCTCAAGAACAAACACGTAGTAAAGTTTCGTACCAAAAAATGACCTTGTTTGAGCCCCATTTCGAGAGGAAAATATATGTTTGAATAGTGATTTTTGTAGAATATGTGGTTAAAAATTAAATTTTTTTTTAAATTTACGTGTGATATTATTTTATTGAAAAATATGCAGTTGAAAATGAATTTGGAAAAAATGAATTTAAAAAAAAAAAATTAGGGCTCAAACACCCCCTATAGCCAATAGTGAAAGACTGAAAGTTGAAAAGGCGAGTGCTCCTTAATCAATTCAATCATTGGACCTTGAAATATTAAATATATATTGATAACATCTATATCTCAAGAAAAAAAATATTAATTTCAGCCCAATAAACTAGGATTTGATTTACTAAAATATTTTATTTAGTAAAACAATACAAATAATTTGGCCATACAGGACAAGTCACCATCAATTGCAAGTAGACCCGTTTCTTTGTTGCGACTTTCGAATATGAACACGATGACAAAATTGGCATAATTGTGAACACGACATAATCATGCGAATTAAACAAAGTGACCCAAGATATAAAAGTCCACTTTCTCTTTCACTTCATTAAAAAATTGAGGAAGAGAATTGAATAACAATTTGTCTTGTTACTTTGAGATTCTTTGATGATTTATAAATTGTCGAGTCGATAGATATGTTTCAGACATAATTGTTTGTCTATCATGATATCAGATATCGATTTAATCATTCTCTATGTACCGTAAGGCAAAATGGTATGCCAAAAATGAAAGACGTAGATGATCACGATTGAGCTTTATTTTTATATTATTGCATAGATTGTATAATTCAAATAAGAACTCTTCAGATCATCAACAAAAAAATTCATGGCATGTGAAGTTCAAATAAAAAATTTGCAACTCGACAAACAAGTATTTGAAAAGGTTAAATGGGAATGAAGAAATTGAATTGATAATTGAAAGGGATAGAATGAAGAAATTTCAATTTGATATTTTAATTTAAGAATTGTGTCTTTTTGTTAATGGTTGTATCCTTTCAATTTACTTCTTTTCAAGAAACCTCCTACCTTTCCTTTAAATTGAGACATTTATGAATGGTTGTGAGTTTTGAATGAATAACCACGTCTAAAAGTTATATTTAAGTCTTGTTATCTTTTTATTTGATCATCGATTTTCCAAAATACTTCTTCCTAAATTCTACATACATTTCTTTCCTAAAATCTACTTGGAACAAATAAGTTCCGATGTAGAATCAACGGAGGAAAACAGGAAGAAGAAGAAGGAAGAGAAAGTAAGAAGTCGAGAAGAAAGAAACGTGAAGGAGAGGAGAAAACGTGGCAGCTACCAAACGTAATTTTATTCAATCAATTCATCAACTATCTAAATTGTAATGTAAAAACTGTTTAAATAGTGAAAACCTAGCTAAATGACGGGTTTGAGCCAACCCACTACTACAAACCCAACAACAATAAAATAGAAACATAAATGATAGGTCCAATAGCAATAAAAATAAATAATTCCGCATCAACTCTCCCGAGGTGGAAGAAAACTTGACCATGTCGAGTAGATATGCAGAAAAAGACTGCAATCAATCGCCCAACTATAAACTCAGGGGTTGGACGATCTTCTTCCGATGTCCATAAAAGTGTGTCAGCGGCGATCTGAATCCGGTGTCCCCACCAATGTCCCATGGATGCGTGGAAGCAGAACTGGGCAAATGAAGATTCTGCTGACTCCGATAGAATTTCAATAAGTCTGGCTCAAGCTGCTGTAGTGCCTCTCTAGCAATCCTGTTCTATCAGACTCAGGCGATCAACCCAACGAACAAAGAAGCGTTGAACATCTCCATCTTTAGTCAACACAATCTGCTCATCTAAAATAACATCAATTTTATCTTTGTGTGCTGAGAAATGTGGTATTGGGTTAGAAGTTGCAAGAGATTTAGGGTCAAGGTCTACAAATGGGTGTAGGGAAGGATCATCAGAGGGATTGAAATGACATTTATAAGCAACCAAATCCTCAACATTGAAAGTACGATGGTAGCTAAGATGTGACGGAAGATCAAGTACATATGCATTTGGGCCCATTCGCTTTAAAATTTTAAAAGGACCAGCGCTACGAGCTTGCAATTTGGAGGCGGATCCATGTAGGCGCCACTCCGGTCGAATTCGAATCATAACATAATCCCCAATATTAAAATCAATATGTTTTTTATGCAAATCAGCTCGAACTTTATATGATGCGTTACTAGCTTCAAGTTGTTTATTGATCTCAATATGCAAATCATGAAGATATTGTGCAAATGCTTCTGCTGACATAGACACTCTAGCATGTGGGGACATCGGGATGAGATCTAGAGGCTTCTTAGGCTTAAAACCATGAACAACTTCAAATGGACTCTTACCTAACGATCGATTCATGGAACTGTTATATGCAATTTGAGCTGTAGGAAGAATTAAATCCCAATTTCTAAGATTTTCTTGGACCAAACATCTTAACAAATTACCAAGACTACGGTTAACCACTTCCGTTTGACCGTCAGTCTGCGGGTGATATGCAGTGGAAAATTTCAACTTCGTACCCACCTTGTGCCACAAGGTTCTCCAAAAATGACTAGTGAACCGAACATCCCTATCTGAGACAATGGTTTTGGGGAGGCCATACAATTTAACAATTTCATTAAAATACAATGTGGCAACACTGGATGCATCCGAGGTCTTGCTACAAGGGATAAAATGAGCCATCTTTGAGAAACGATCCACTACCACAAAGATAGAGTCATGTTTCTTCGGGGTACGTGGAAGGCCTAATACAAAATCCATACTCACATCTTGCCAAGGGCAATCAGGCACGGGAAGAGGTGTGTATAAACCAGTGTTTTGCTTCTTCTGTTTGGCCAACTGACAGGTGTTACAGGTACTAACGATCTTGGCCACATCTTTCTTCAAGCTAGGCCAATAGAATTGACGCTCAACCTCCTCTATGGTTTTATCTCGCCCGAAGTGGCCGGCTAAGCCTCCCGCATGAATTTCCCATACAATGAAGTCTCGTACTGAAGTCCGAGGGATGCACAATTTATTGGCGCGAAAAAGGTAACCCTCTTCAAGGCGAAAACCATACACAGTATCCGACTCTTCTCATTACAAATCAAGAAAGGTATTCTTAACATCGAGACATGTCTCATAATCTTCCTTAAGTCGCTCAAAGCCTATGTCCTTGACGTTCATAATCGACAAAAGGGAGATATGACAACTTAATGCATCAGTCGCCTGGTTCTCAACCCCTTCTTACGTTTCAAAACAAAAGAATAGGCTTGTAAATATTCAACCCAACGACCGTGCCTTTGATGTAGAATCAAGGGAGGAAAACAGGAAGAAGAAGAAGGAAGAAAAAGGAAGAAGCCGAGAAGAAAAAAACGTGAAGGAGAGAAGAAAACATGCTAGCCGCCAAACGTAATTTTATTCAATCAATTCATTATCTGTCTAAATTGTAATGTAAAAATTGTTTAAATAGTGAAAACGTAGCTAAATGACGGGCTTGTGTCAACTCACTACTACAAGCCCAATAACAATAAAATAGAAACATAAATGATAAGGTCCAATAGCAATAAAAATAAATAATTCTCGATGGAAAAATAAATAATTCCTGATGGATCTAATGATGTCCGCATCAAATTCAATTTCCAAATCAGAAGTATGTTAGACAATTCCTCTATAACGGTGATGTTAGTCTCTTGCAATGAATTTCTTTCTATCATAGAAAATAATTGCTCGAAAACTTTCATAACTAGAAGAGTAAAATGTCTTTAAGGAGTGATTGTAAATTCGTAGTACCAACATTTTTCTTGCTTTTATGGTCAATTTAATGTTAATATTCAATTTCACAACGATATGGTAGTGATTAGAAAGCTGGTCAAGTCTCCTTTATTTATTTGATGCTAAAACCGGATTTGTTTTATACGAAGTTGAACATGAAAGAAATGGGAGAAAGATTGTGCGCAAATCTTCATTTATTTTTACTTTTATTTTGTTCCATGTATTTTAATGTTTTGGAAAATTTATATGGCAATCCTACCCTTCTCTCTTAAAGCCATGTAATGGATAAATTGGACAAAAATTGGTGTGAATTGTGAGCATATGATATCAAAATAAGTAATAAAGAACGAGTTAAGTATGGTCATATGAGGATTACTTACTTTAGTCTTGATATCAATTACTCTTAATTTTAATCGACTTGGCCAAATTTTTATTTAAATTTGTTTTAGCTAAAAATTACTAAAATTACATAAAAAAACCTATAAAATGAATATCGATAATTTGAAGAAAAATCGATTTTGTGAATGCACTAGGATTCGGCTCCACCTATGTTTTTTTCACTTTAGTTCACAATTTCTCGCAACTGATAAATACATGTTTTAATTGAATATCAACGTTCCTAACATGTTTACGTTCTCTATCGAGTAGAGTTAAACATTTTCTTACATATGATCTTCATATATTTCTATGAAATAAGTGAATATATAAAAATGTATTAAACAATGAATGTTCAACAAAAAGTCACATAAAGTATAGAGGTGTATTTTTATCTGATATCAAACTTCACGCCATCTGCTAAAATGTATTAAAACCTATTTTCGATCTTTCAAAAATAAAACAAGTTATAATTTACTCAAATATTGATCAACTGCTTGAAAACATTTAATTAGCAAACATTCAACTGAACATGAATTTAAAGTTTAGAACAGAAAAAATCACAATAGTCTCAAAAAAAGGTTTACATTGTTATACTAACTATGAAAGTTTAGTCTAGTATAATGAAATTATAAGAATTCTCGTTCAAGTAATAGAGAATCATGGAATCAAAGTAAAGAGATTAAAACGGTTGACAAATTTGGAGTATTTGATTGTCATTTCGAAAATTTTAATCGCCTCGTCTTCCTCCACATTGTCTTCAAACCCTAGGTGTCAATTTGTATGTATTCTTGCAACGAGTCTAACCTAATAAAAGCTAGAAGTTGAACTATATATATATGGAGCCTTGTTAGAAATACATTTCATATCCAAGTGGACAAAACACCCTTGAAGTTTCAACTTACAAAAAATTGCTTATTTAGATCATCAAATTTTTAGTTCTTCCCCTAGAGTGAAGTCAAAATTCGCTCTCAAGTGATGGTATTGCTTTAAAAGCCCTCCTCTCTAATTCCTCCATTCGCTCGAACAAATGATTTTCTTGTTCAATCAAGTGTACTACTATAATTCAAATTAAGTGAGTATCGTGCACTATGTTTCCTCATCTTAGTTAGACGATAAAAGTAGTGTTGTGAAAATTTCGAGACTACACTCAACATACATAAGAAGGAAATCTATTTTTACTAATCTATGTTTTGTACATTGAATTAAACATGATAAAATAAAGATAAAAAAATTCACCTTTTAATTTTGAAACCTAAATCCAAAATACGAGTATTTATTATTTATTAAAGAGATACATATAGAAATACGTGTAGCCGTCACATACACGTCTACATACATCAGAGTCTCCTATCCTTATTATACTTCATGAGGCAAATATAAACCGACCAAGCCCAGCTCATAACTTTTGCTCTTCTTCAACATTAAACACACAGATACACACACACATATGTGTAGAGATAGAGAGAGGGAGTAAAAGGTAGCATCTTTTTCCGGGTTACTTCATTGATAAGGTTCTTTTCTTGAACAAAATACTGCACAAAATCAAGAAATCAGTAGTAATTAAATAGTCAAATGATTCATCATCGACAACACTCCACGACTATAACAAGAAAACATAGAACCGTAGGTTATCTATGCGTGTACAATTGAATATATGTTTGTATTTAGTATTTACAAATACATATCACGCATGAAGACTTGGTTTTTTGTGTTCATCTTGTTCTTTATAAGTTCCTAAATAAATATTTTTCGTCTCCTATACGTTTTTTTTCTTTATTATTTGGATTTTAGTGATTAGAGGTATTTTTTTTTTTTTTTGGCAGTTTGATGGATTTTTTGAACCCCTTTCTTGATTTTTCTTTTGGGTCTATTTTTTGTGAATTTTCTGTTACCTGATTGCAGGAATTCGTTGAAAGGTGATATTGCGGTTTTTTTCATGAAATATTGGGTGGATGCCTTGGAATCGTATTTTGTTTGAAGAATCCCTTGGTTGGTCGGTGATAATCGTGGGAGTGCTTGGAAATTGGCTTATTTGCAGATTTCTGGGGTGGGTCTGAGATTTTTGGTGGTTATTCTGCGAGATTAGGTTTTATTGCTAAAATCATTGAAGGGTTGAATGTGATTGGGGTTTCTGTGAAGGGTTTATATGTGAAATTGGGATTCCATTGACAGAATCACTGGGTAGTCTATCAAGATTTGTGCCACTCTTGCCATTCCTTGGGTTGTTTGGTACAATAGTTGAGGAATTACCCATTTTTATGAGGCCAAATCTGGAGAAGGAAAGGTGAGGTTTGTGCTCTCGAATCTTCGAGGCAGTTTAATTGTTGGGCTTTAGGTAGCTGTTGAGTTATTGATTCTTTTGATATATATAAAAAATAAACAAGAATGAGCTCCAATTCTTCTGACTGTGTAGTTCAAACGGGAAAGCTCGTGGTACATATTGCTGAGAATGGGCACTCATATGAACTCGTCTGTGATGAATGTACCCTTGTTGAGTCTGTGCAAAGAAATTTAGAATCAGTTACGAGGATACCATTCAATGATCAGCTACTTTTGTGCTTGGACATGAAGCTGGAACTGCAACGCCCCCTCTCAGCTTATAAACTTCCATCCAATGACCGGGAAGTTTTCCTGTTCAATAAGGTGAGGATGCGGAGCAACTCACCCCCTCCCACAATTGAGCAAGCTCAGAATATTGATATTCCTGATCCTACTTTGCCATCCTCATATAACAACCCTCACCCATTAGATGAGGCTACTGACCCTGCATTAAAGGCCTTGCCTTCTTATGAGAGGCAATTTAGGTATCATTTCCAGTATGGACGTGCAATTTACAGCCGTACGATGGCAAAACTTGACATATGTGAGAGGTTCTTACGAGAGCAGAAGGTGCAAGAAAGGGCACTGGAGATTGCTCGGGGTAATTTAGACCATTTTTATAAGATGATTTCCCAAACCTTCATGGACTTTATGAAGTGTTATTCACAGCAGCACCGCAGTCATAATAGCCTTTTGGTGAACTTTGCAAGGGATATAGAGAAACTGAGATCTATAAAACTTCTGCCTGCATTACAAATGGCTAATCGCAAGTGCTTACTTGACTTTGTGAAGGGAGAGAACTTGTCGAAGATGGTGGAGGATTGCAGCAGTTCTCTCAGGCAATTTGAGAACAAAGTTTCAGAATTTAAGCAGGAGTTTGGAGATCTAAAGCACAATGTAGAACATTTGTTTTCTAGCAAAGCTTCATTTCTTACTAAAGAATTGGATTTGAAAATGAAAGACCACCAACGGTTTATCAATGAGCAGAAAAGCATAATGCAAGCTTTAAGGTCGCTCTTTTACTTTCTGTGCATGTATATACATTCTGCTGCCTGCATCTTCTTTTGTTTATCTGCTGCTTATATTTTATGTTCTGCTTATTTGAGTTTGTAAGCATTGTTAATGCTATAGCTTTCCTTTCTCAGTAGTGTGTTCTTAATCTTTTCATTAGGCTTCTTGATAACCCTGTAGCACATTCCTCTAGGGTGGTCGTGCAGGACAAATGTAAGAGTTTTTTGCCTTTATGCAATCATCTTGTGTGCCTGTAATTACTGACTGGTAGATATATAAAATGAGTGATTGTGTTAACCATGTGTTTTTACACAGGATTGATTTGGTCTTTTAACATATGGTCCTAACTGTCTGTATGGTGTATGAGCTGTGTGATACACATACAACACTAGCAAACTAATATATTTTTTGTAAATGTCCTGATTTAAACTCGTGTATCTTTGACCTTTTTGTTAATTTCATTTTAACTGTCTTCTATTTCAGTTTAAATGTGGTGTAAAGAGTGAAAATCACTACTTTGAGGATCGTGATTGGGGTTGAGGGGATATTATGATCTTGCTATCTCTATTGTCTAGGACCCTAGGTTGTATTATTGGCAGACTTTGGAAGATAGTGTAGAGCAGAATTGATATCCTTCAGATTGATATCATTTTGATGGTTGCATTTGCCTAAAAAGAAAGTAACTTGAGAACGATAATATGGAAAACATAGTGGCAAAGGCTGCGAACTCTGTTTTGAGCAATATAGAACCAGGGCGCATAAAAGAAGCAACATGCAATCTGGGACCTGTCAGTTTTTACTTTTGCATAACAATGCAGAGCATGAGATGGCACAAAGAGATGACTTCGAATGAAATTTTCTGGTCAATGTTCAAGATGCATGAGATATAAGTTATTTGAAACTTTGTGGGGCTTGTACAAGTTACTAAAAGGTAGACTTTTATTTTTGGAGTTATGTGCAACTGTTACAGATTACTTGATTCTGATATCCATTAATCAATTAGAAACTGGGTGACTAATAGATATCTAGTAAATTTCATTCTTGGGTTTCTTATGATTGCTTTACTAATTTAGAGCTGTTAAAGGAGACTCTTTTGTCAAGATGGTTTTGTCAAAGCACCAATTTTTGACAAGTTCCCATTTTCGAGGGAAGGCAGTTTGGATGTTTTTGGCTTATTGAAATGAAACCATTTTGTCATAAGCATGATACTTGAGATTCTGAAAAGCATTGACATTTTCAACTCATCTGTATGTAACCTCCACTGATCTGGTTGTTTTCCTGGAGAGGATATTGATGATTCTCAGCTGCCTATGAGATATTCTTGCTGTTGCTACAACCCCGTTGGTGTTACAATATCTGAGGAGACTTGCTTATGCATTTATATCACACAATTACTACTTAAGTAGGTTTATGATTTCTCCATTGAATTTCCATGCTCAAGAGTTTCGTTGTGTGACTTTTGTCTAGTTCATCACTTTCGGGAACCTGTCTAGAAGGGGCCTACTCTGTTTTCAGGCGTGTTTGTTGATTTATCGTGTAGTCATAGGAGTATTTAGGGTCCGTTTGACATAGTTGTTGTGGGTAGAGCTTTTAACATTATAGCTTCTAAAAAAGAGCTTTTATTATTATTTCCTATATATCTCGTATATTTTCTATCATAAATAATATTTATTTAATATACTATAAAATTTATTAAAATTATAATTATAATTAAATTATCATTGCACAATTAATATATACATCAAATTATTTAAAGTTTATTTGTTTAAATTGTATACATAATGTGCAATTTCTATTATATATTTTAACTACCAATATATGACATAAATTTGTTTTGTGGAGTAAAGCTAATAAATAATTTAAAATGATAAACATTAGGATAAAACATGTCATAGAACCGCTTAAAATTAATTGATAATATTAGGAATTAGAAAGTGTTATTTGGATATGTTGATGTGGTAGAAAATTTGAATATATTTGGCAATTTAAAAGTATCTTCTAAGTGTAGATTTCAACTTTCCATAAAAGCTGAATTTAGAGCTTTTTAGAAAAGCTCAAAAGTTTGAGCTTCTCTAAAACAACTTAAAAAGCTATTTTTGTGGTCAATAAGCACTTATTGACTTTGACCATACTTTCATGATTTTAAAGAGAAATGCATTTGCCCTCCAAAAAGTGCTTCTGGACTTTAGAAAAGCACTCCCAAACACACTTATTCCACTTTCATTTTCTGAAGTCTTCTTCATACTTATCAAAGGACAGATCCCAGCAGAGAGGTGTTAATAGTTCATCGATATATTAAAATTTTAAAAAGAAAGAAAGAAAAATGTGATAGGTGTGAAGGGAAGGGGAATTTGAAATTTGATTCGAAGATTCTAGGGAAAAGAATGTGGTAGTACTGAAGAGAACTGAATACATAAAAGCATGTGGTGTCTAGGTGATGAGCAAAGCCCATCATACATCTCACCTTGGCTCTGTTAACATCTAAGATTCAGACGTTCTTGCTCTTAGCTACTTTATAGTACGCTGATGGTGACAGCTCTAGCCATCTATAGCTTGAAGCATAAAATTTCCTAGACATTACTTGTAGACATTTCTTATTGCTATTCTTCATAGTTGTTCTACTTTTTTGTTTGTGCACTCAAATGCATACGCTTACTCTTCTCTCTCTTTTAGTTGATTGATTGGTAATTAACATTTTTAATAACATTGTTACGTGTCTATGCAGTAAAGACGTTAATACTGTGAAGAAGCTTGTGGATGACTGTCTTTCCAGCCAGTTATCATCTTCACTCCGTCCTCATGATGCTGTTTCTGCCTTGGGTCCTATGTATGATAGCCATGAATCAAATTACATTCCAAATATGCAAGCTTGTGACCGTGAAATTTCTAGTTTCCTTGATTTTTGTCGGGATAAAAAGAATGAAATGAATAGTTTTGTGCACAATTATATGCAAAATATTGCATATATTCAATACACAATTAAAGATGTGCGCTACAAGTTTTCTGTTTTCCAGGAGGCTCTGAAGTGTCAGAATGACCAATTTGATCCTTTAAAAGTTGTGCGTGGGATTGGTCCTGCATACAGGGCATGCCTGGCAGAAGTGGTGAGGAGAAAGGCTGCAATGAAGCTCTACATGGGTATGGCTGGACAATTGGCTGAAAGGCTTGCAACAAAAAGGGAAGCTGAAGTTAGGAGACGTGAGGAGTTTCTTAAAGTACATAGTCTGTATATACCTCGCGACATTTTAGCATCAATGGGATTATATGATACTCCGAACCAGTGTGATGTCAATATAACTCCTTTTGATACTAATCTGCTTGATATCGACCTTTCTGACCTTGACCGTTATGCTCCTGAGTCTCTGTTAGGACTCTCTTCCAAGCGCGAGAAGCATGGGAGTTCGAAGAGCTCATTATCCATGTCTAAAGATGGTTCTCAATTAGCTGAAGTTGAGGGAAGTGGTATGGTGTTTTCTGAGAAATATGATTCTGAGTTACTTGAAGGTTCTGACTTGGTAGAGATTGCTGGTACTAGCAAAATGGAAGTTGAGAATGCAAAACTGAAAGCTGAACTTGCTTCCAAGATAGCCTTACTTTGTTCCATTAGCCCTGACTTTGATTATGAATCACTTGATGACAGTAAAATAGATAGTATATTGAAAAACGCTGCAGAGAAGACTTCTGAAGCTTTAAATCAGAAAGATGAGTACATAAAATATCTCAAAGCATCGCTGAAGATGAAGCAAATGCAGTGTGAATCCTATGAAAGACGTATTCAGGAATTAGAGCAAAGGTTGTCTGATCAGTATCTACAAGGGCGTAAACCTTCAGTTGATGAGGAAATATCCAATTCTGCGATTTCCACTGTAAAGACTGAAAATAACAAGTCAGAAGTATTGGGAGTTGAAGAAGCTCATATGCCTCACGCGATGGAAGAGGTTTCTTGTGCCTCCAGCTCATCAAAATCAGGGCTTCTCTCAAAACATGATAAGGTCCGAGAAGGATTAGATTACAATATGACAGATTCTTCAATTATTCTAAGCCCTCATTTGGATTCATCGATGATGGATCCACATCGGGACGAAGAGCATCTTTGTGACAAAGATAAGAAAGAAACACCGTTTTCAGATGGGCACATGGCACTTACAACAATTTCCATGGCTATGAGTATGTCTCAGCCCGTGGGGGATTTACCTGACAAAGCTGTTCAACCGAGTTTGGATGCTAAAGCAAGTAATGACCTGGAATTGCAGAGTGCCCTAGCAGAAAAATCAAGTCAATTATCTGTTGCAGAAACCAAGCTCCAAGTGCTGACAGAGGAGGTTTCCAAGCTTGGAAGAGAGCTGGAAATAAGTCGGAAGCTACTTGATGAATCTCAGGTATTACTAACTGAGATGGGAACTTTATCCATTGTTTTGTTTCTATGATGATTACATACAACTAAATCAAATAAATTCCAAGACAGCCCCTCCCCCCAGAGGTCTCCAGCCCTTTGCCCAAACAGTATTTGATGGATCCACCTACTGGTGTGTTGCTGGCCTTATTAAGATGCCAATTTGTCCCCCAAAATGGGCAAATCACTTGTTTCCAACAATGTAGAAATCATGACAATCATTTCGAAAGCATACCTTTTAGAGAGGTTTTTAAAAGGAAGCTGGAGGCACATG
>CAIGRB010013468.1:9594-32694 GCA_903798255.1 Fraxinus quadrangulata
AGCGGTGGCTGGGGAAGAGATATTAGGTTGGAAGTTGAGAGAAGAGAGTCTTCTGCGGATGCCTCCCTCCTCAGGTTGCGAAACTGGAAGCGCTTGCTTGCCTCGGAAGCTTTGGAATATCGAGCTCATTTCAACTTAATGGGCTGAATCAAAATGAATGGATGCGTAAAATGTTGTATTTGTGTGTGTGATTGGAGCTGGAGTTTGTGTTAAAACTTAACCAAAACACAGAGAGGGGGGGGAGAGAGAGAGAGAGAGAGAGAGAGAGAGAGAGGAGCATATGAATAAAGAATATGATATTGGAAGTACACTTTTCCCTGTAAAGTTATATGAATGGGAAGACAAAAATTATAAAAGTTTAGAAAAAGATAGGTAGAAGAAGGATGTAGTTTATTTATAGCAAGTGATAGATGATTAACTTTAGAAATAAATAATTGTAAACATTAAGACAAGCCTAGTACAACAACTAAATGGGAAAAATCTTTAATTATAGCATATAATAGTATATCTAAACAAATGACTGTGAAAGAAATGTATAGAGATATCTGTTACAGCCAAAAGACTAAAATCGGAAGAAATTAGCTTAAGAATTATTGGAGGAGAAAATCCAAGGAGTTTTACTATCTTTATTAAAGAAATAATAATGAGATCTAACCGCAGTATAGATAATCCTTACGAATAAAATTAAGTTTTAGAAGAATTAGAAAAATTAATCATAAGCAATATGAAACGCATACAATCATTTTATTAGGCTTTGAAAGACTAGTTAGTACCATAGCAGGATTAGCATTAGATGTACGTATACTTGACAGATTATATAGAAATATACCATTACGTTGGAATGACAAGATTAAAAATGATGTAGAATCACCTGGAATAAAAGGAACAACTATTAGTATTACTATAAAATTTATAACTGATAAATTAAAAAAATATTGTATGGAAGAAGTAGCTAGAAAATAAATAAATAAAGAAATTAAATTACTCGTTTTTCTTATATTTGTAAAAGAAATAAATAAAGTAATTCTTAAAACAGTAATAATAGATTAGAATATCTAAAATTTTCAATTTTAGATATAAAGATGATGAATATAGAGTAGGAATATGTCCATAAATTGTTTAGAGGACAATGATCAATACTGGATAAATATAAAATACGTTAAATATACCAAGGACGTAAAAATAGAAATCAATGTAATAATTATTTAAAAATTAAAGAAGAAATTCATAATAGCCCTAGAGACTATAGCAAAATTATAAAAAGATTAGATAGAACAATTAATACAAATTTTAGATACAAAAAACTGCCAATTACAAATTTTGAAATTGCTAATTACAAATTTGGACCTAATACTAGCCTATCATTATATCCAAATTTATGAAGGAGCCAAAACATTCAAACCCTCCTCATAGATTGATATAAACATAAAATTAGACAAATGATTATGAAAGATGAATTTCAGAAACAGTAGCCAAGATGAATATACAAAATACAAACTTTAGACTTGTGACACAGTGGAACAATGGAATAATTTTTTGCCCCAAATATCAACATAGGAAGAAAAATTTTGGTGCCAAATATTCAACAGAAAATTTTATATCTAATAACTTTTCAGGACACAGAACAAATAATCATAAAATCAATCTGTAACAAAAGAATACATATTGAAAAAAATAATAATAACGAAATTGATACTAATCTTGAAGAAGCATGCATCGAGATGATAGAAAGATAAAATTCAATACAGTAACAATCATCAATGGTGCAGAGATTCCAAGACAATGTACAATAATTCATGGACAATGTATTTATAGTGTACAAGGATTATAATTATTGTAGGGTTTTGCTATGTGTACACATAACAAAATTCATTATTGTATAGAGCCACATAAGGATTATGGCAAAAGAACAATTATTAAAGGCAATTAATGAAGAAGGACAAAAAAGAAAAAAAAGTGCAGAAATTTTTTCAAAGTTAGGTTGTACGTTTTTCATTTTATACCTTTCTAAAGAACACTTGTAAGAAATAGATATGATGGACCAGTATCTATTTCCTTATTAATAGCAATGTATGTATACAATAGAGGACACGACGAAAAAAACAACACACGATATAGCACTTATACTTCAAAAAAAAAAACCTTGTAAACTCAATAAAACAAGAATTCTTCAAAGTAACCTCTTCATTAATTTTTTTTTGCTTTTATTTTTTTAAATTTTTTGTTACAGTTTTAAGCCTTTTTAGAGGTCAAGTAAAAAATATTTAAGAGTGTGTTAAAAAATAGTACCCTGAAAAGGCCACTACAAATATATTATTCGAAAAACTTCTAAATCTATGTCATTAAATAAATATACTTGCTCTACTCTACTTGATTGTTCAATAGAAAGATTTTATGATTTTACTAATATTTGTTTAGAGAACGAAAGATTGGTAGATTAGTTATTTTAGGCAGCCATATAATATTCATAAAAGAGAGAAATAGAGGAAAATATTGTAGATATTTTAGCTTCTATAATTTTATATATCTTGAAAGTGCAGTTTTTTGTCTTCAATGAAAAAGCAAAGACTAATAATTAGATTGGGTGATCTAGGGTCGAATATACATTATCCAATTGTTGGAGTTTAGAAAATATATGTCTGAACATATCCATGTGGTAGTTCTATAAAATTTTGAACTCAACTGAAATTATTTTGAAAGCTTTGGACTCATTTATAATTATAATTTTATTTAATGTTTAGGGTCTACATATAAAATTAAATCAATCAGGGCCTAATTAGACTTGAACATGACCACTTTTGTCTATAAATATGGACTTAGAGGGCACTGGTTTTGAGAGAGAAAAAGCCCTAATTTTTCTAATTAAGAAAATGTATACTTTGAAGAATATCATATAAGATCAAACTATACGAGGTCCATATATTGTTATGTGCTTAATCTTTGTAGCAGAGCTAATAGTTGGATGAATATTAATGAATCATGTATTGTTGATCCGAATATGGAAGCCAAAGATGTGGCTTATATAGTGACTTTGGTTACACAATTAAGAACATTAAAGGTCTGTTTGATAGGTAAAGATGGAAAGAAATTCCAATTTCATGTTAGTTGGAAAATAAAAATCCACCAAACCCATAGGAATTCGTTTTCCATGAAAACAAAGGAAATACAGCTTAAAATGTTTGTACATTTAACTGCCCACATGTAAGTAATAAACACGCCATTTATTATATAAATTCAGCAAAAATTGGAGAGTTAGAGAATTGGGGATTAAGCAAATTCTATTGATAACCCCTAATACGGCTTTAATTTTGGTCAGATATTTGGCCCTAAAATGTATGGTAAACCTATAGTCTTCTTTTGAACAATGATTTTTGATGAGTTGACGTAACAAATAACACTGTTTGGTGACATTCTGGGAATTAGCAGTGATGCGTAGAATTTAACTTTAATATTTTCTACCGACTAACTATCAGTTCATAGGAAACTTGAGTGGTGATTATAGTAAGAAAATAACTTCAATGATAATTAACGTAATTAATCAAAACTTTAGTGACCATTGTCATAATAAACCCAATAACTATGTTAAATATATTTTTATTTTCATTTTCATTTTCCATCTTGATTTTGAAAATAAGAACTAGTATCATTCGAATGACTGAATTTCTACTTCCAATTTTAGATAATTATAGAAGTCCTCTGTCAAACCCATATCAACAAACCCAAAAAATTCCTTCAAACTGTTTCTTATTTTTACTAAGTAGATTTCTTAGATTAGATCAATCCATGGAATATTATGCTTGAAAATAATTCAAATGCATATGAAGTTTTCTCTAACACTATCTTGTCATCGTCACACATACAATCATTTATTATTCCCCATGGCTGAAACATATCAATTATAAGGAATTAATGTTAACATTTCTCGAGTATAAAGCTATTCAGCATGGATATAGTTAGTCCAACAGAGAGAAGAAAAGAATAAAAATGTGTGATGTGTCACAAAAATTATAAGATCAAGAAACTGAGCACGGGAATCTCTCCCAATCTTGAAGCTTTCTACTTCAGCGTATATATACAAATGACAAGTCACTGGTACATCTTGAACTCAGAGAACATGAGATCACATTTGAATGTCATCCCATCTCAACTTTATAAAACATTAAGAACGTGTGAACGTGTTTGTTATTGAGTACTAGCTGACAGGTTAACACCATCCAACATTGTCCAATCCACGTTACCAAATGTATTGTCTAATTGCCTAAAAGGAAGTTAGTTGATTTCGGAGTTGTTGGGCGTTCTTTGAAGACAAACAAGTGAGTAGTATGCTCCGGTTGGCCCTTTAGCCAACAAGGAAGAGTGAGTCCCCTTTTCGACCACCTTTCCTTTGTCTAAAACGGCAATCATGTCACAATGTTGTATGGTACTTAGCCTGTGCGCCACAACTACACTAGTCCTTCCAACCATCACACGTTCAAGTGCATCTTGCACCAGTTTCTCCGACGGACTATCGAGCGCACTGGTGGCCTCATCTAATAACAATATGGCAGGATTTTTCAAGATGGCACGGGCTATCGCGATTCTTTGCTTCTGGCCACCAGATAGCTGCAGCCCTCTGTCACCACACCCTGTGTCGTATCCATCCTTCAGGCCAGCAATGAACTCATGAGCATTTGCTGCCTTAGCTGCCTCGATAACTTCTGATTCATCAACGTCTTCAGATGCACCATAGGTAATATTTTGACGTATGGTACCAGCAAATAATGTCGGCTCTTGACTAACAAGTGCAATATGCTTCCTTAGTGATCTTAAGTGATATGACCTGATATCTCGCCCATCAATCTTCACGACGCCTTTAAGTGGATCATAAAATCTTTCTATTAAGCCTATAATAGTTGATTTTCCCGAGCCACTTTGTCCTACTAATGCAGTCGACTGTCCTGCTTCAATGTTAATTGAAAAGCCTATGAAGACCATCACATCGGGCCGGGCAGGGTAGGCAAAATCAACACCACGCAGTTCAACATGGCCCGTTAACTTATTTGGTTTGCACCCCTCTGGATCTTCGGGTTCGGTTAATGAATATCGATCCAACACTGCAAATACTGAGCCAACTGCATCCGAACCTTTGGCAAGATCGTTTGTCATAGTCCCAGCATCGGCAATGACACGCCCTGTGCTCACCAAAACCATGAATGTTTGGAATAGTGCTTGTGCTCCAATGAAGCCTTCTGCAATGAGTTTTCCGCCATACCAAAAATCTAAAGCCCAAGTGCAAGTCATTAGGCTTTGGGAGGTACCCAGTCCAATACCAGCAAACCATGACTGGCAAATACTTTCCTTTTTTGGGCCTTCTTGGGCTTTCTCGAGCATATCAAGAATTCGAGCTTGGGACGAGAATGCTGTCACTGTTATGAGATTGGATACAGCTTCTGCTGCAAGCTTGCTACTTTCATCTTGAGCTTTAATGGCCTTTTTGGACATGTTTTTCAGAAGGACACGCTTGCAGTAGTAACACATTATGATAAGTGGTTGTACGGCTATCATTACCAATGCAAGCTTCCATGCAATAACCAGACCCATGGTGCAAGCAATTGTAACTGCAGAGAAAGTTTGGATGAGTAGTGCCATCCGATCACCCACCAAAGACCTTACCTGCAAAATTCAAGGCCAACAATCAGTAACAATTATTCTGACTCTTGCTTTCTAGCTATATTCCAATCACTGATTGAGGAAAAGCGTGAGATTTGTTCCAACAGAAAATTTGAATCTTGAATAGAGCTAAACCCTTACTCGGTTGTCTTAAAAATAAGGAAAAAAACAAATTCACTAAAAGTGTGGTGGTTTACTGAGCACGTTATTTTCATTGACACCTGACTTTGAGATGTGGATCATCCTATGGGGTAACACTGTCAAAACCAGTGTTTGAAACCAGATTCTCAGCGCTCATTATAAGTACTTATATTACGTCCTAATTATCAACCAACGGAAGAATATAACCAAGATGATAATAGACAGAATCTTCACAATAGAAAGTATAGTTGGTAACATACCACATTGGCATCTTTGGCCAGCCTCGAGCAAACAGCACCAGTTGCATTCTCATCCTGATCAAACCACCCAATTTCAAAAGTAAGCATTTTTGACAGCATTCTCTCTCTGATTCTCTTTGTCAAGTGTTCCCCCATGGCTGCAAAATTATAATGCTGACATATATTGATCAAGAGTGAGAAAATAGCCAGCCCAAGAAAACAAAAGGCATATATTGTTGTTCTCTCCTTAATAACACTATGATCTGGTAGGAAATACACAGAGATCATCGACCCCATTGCGAATGCATAAACTGGCTGAACTGCACCAAATAATACTGCACATGTACACCCCAATATTGCTTGCCTCCACTCAGGCATGTTCATTGCTAGTAGTCTTCTAAATGAAGGTACTCTGACAACTTGATCACGGGAAACCATTGCAGTTTCCAATCCTCGACTTGGTGCAGCTGAGTTAGCTGAGCTGGACCGACTCATAATTGATAGTCTCCGACTGCTAGTGTTGTGAACATCAGAGTTTACAATGGATGCTGATGCAATAATACAATTAGCACTTGTATATTGATCACTTTTCTGTGTCTGTTGAAGGCGGACAAGAGACATGTATAAGCCATGTTCATCTTCAATAAGCTCATCATGTGAGCCCATCTCCATAACCTGACCATTTTGCACCACTGCAATGAGGTCAGCATTTCGGATAGTTGAGAGGCGGTGGGCTATGACGATGGTTGTCCGACCCATGGCTGCCATATCCAGGGCTTCTTGAACCACTCGCTCTGATTCCGAATCCAATGCACTGGTGGCCTCATCAAGGAGGAGAATTTTTGGTGCCTTAATTACAGCTCTGGCTATTGCTATTCTCTGCTTTTGCCCCCCAGACATCTGTACTCCTCTCTCACCCACCTGCATTAGCATACATGTTTGTGTTACCCATACATGAGCAAACATGATTAGTTAACTGGTAAGAAGGATAATGTTAAGACAAAATCAGAAATAATCAACTCTATAATTAATTGTTAATGCAGCAAATAAACAACCGTGGTATAGACTTTGATGAGTTGCTAATACATGCTTTCTCAAATAAAGAAATGAACACAGATTACGTATCTGGTGGACGTAATATACGATGCTGTTCATGTCCATGTTCTCTATAATTAACAAACTAAGCAATTATAATTAAGTTTAATTAAACGCTCTATGTTTCTGAAGGTAGCTGGGGAGGGTTGATCTAGTTCCATTTTTACAATAGTAATAGAAAACTTCATGTTCTATAAAGAAAAAAGGCTGTGTTCAACAATATTTTAATAATTTTTAATGTAGATCCACTTGACTATAAAAACACACGAGAATAACAATATCCTAACAACTCAAGTATTTGAATTTTTTAATATTCTTTGACCAACAAACATAAAGAATTGAAGATCCCGTGTCAATAATGAAAAATAAATAAAAAAGCTAAAGTTAGCGTAATGACATCAAATTACTTTGTAAAGACGAGAGCATAGCTCGTGGAGAACAAGTGTATAAATTAATCTAAAGTTGTGAAAGTGAGGGCATGTAGTAGGATAAATTAATCTACAATGTGAACACAAGTCTTGAAGAGATTCAACATACATTGAATCTTGAAGAACAAACATAAATCCTTCCTATCAATGAAATTCATATAAACGTATTAAATATACTAGATTACTAAGATTTATGCACACACATTAAACTGAGTGCTCAACTACTAGTATAAATATGAGTCCCAAGTTTGTATAACTAGAAATTCAAGAAGCAATCGAGAGAGGAAACTACTTTCCTCAACTAAATCTTCGTTTGGGAAGAATTTATAAACCGTTTAACTTATAAATAGATAGAAATGAGTGATGAATAATTGGAAAATACTCGAGTCAATTGGAATACGTGGTTGATAATGAAGTTTGACCATTTATAAATTTTGCTAAACCGAGGTTAGATTTATTTATTTTTTCCTTTCCCTCAAGCATTCTTATGAATCTCCGAATTCTATTGTGTGCCCACATTAAACAAAATGCTTGACTACTACTATAAATACGAGTCCTAAGTTTATAACTCAAGCATTGCTAGTGAAAACTACTTCGTTCAATAGAATAAACTTTTTCTTTATGTGCTCTTATAATTGCCCAGACTATTGTATGCCTACATTAAACAAAATGCTCGACTACTGGTATAAATATGAATCATGAGTTTATAACATAAGCAATTCAATAAGAAACCGAAAGAGAATCTACTTCGTCCAACATAATAAACTTCTCTCTTAAGAATTCCTACGAACACCTAAATTATTGTGAACCCGCCTTCTCTTCAAACAAAAGCCAAATTAATCTATGTAGCTCCAATAAAAAGTAAGTTTCAAGTTGCTTTTAAGCATGATCAAATGTAAAAGTGCAAGCCACACGAACCTGGGTGTCATAACCTTGAGGCAACTGGTAAATAAAATTATGAGCATTTGAAGCTTTGGCAGCTTCAATAACCTCTTCCATGGATGCGTCCTCTTTCCCAAAAAGTATATTCTCTTTTATAGAGGTAGCGAACAGTGCCGGCTCCTGACTCACCAAACCCATTTGTGATCTCAGCCATTTCAATTGCAATTTATCAATTTTGACATCATCAAGCGAAATTTCACCACCCAAAGGGTCATAAAATCTCTGCAAAAGAGCAACCACCGTTGATTTTCCAGACCCACTTCCTCCAACCAATGCTACAGTTTTTCCTGCTGGGATTTTCAGATTGAAATCTTTCAAAATTATGCTTTCTGGCCTTGATGGGTATGCGAATTCAACGTGTTTGAATTCGACTTCTCCCGAAACTTTTTGTAGGATTTGGCCTTCTAAATTTTCTGAATCAATTTCGGGCACTCTTTTTATGACTTCCGTTATCCGTTCACCGGCTGCACTTGCTTCGGAGAAGTACTTTAGGTTTGACAAACCAGCACCCAATGCTCTGTTCAAACAGTTCAAGAAAATTATTGCCAGTAAATTCATCAACTAACGTGCAAAAAAATTTTAAGTTCCAAGAAACAGGTTTGCAAAGGTGTCCAGATTTTGTCCGCATTCGGCATAGGATTTTAGGTTTGCAAAAATTCAGGTTTACGTACTATCAAAATATTCACTTTTAGTGGCTTTTAAACTTGGACGAAGCACAAAATAAAAGGCTCGTTTGACGTGAAAGAGTTTTTGACACTTTAAAAAAACGAGCTAGTCATACGTGATTTCCTTTAAAAACACTTTCAAATTTAAAAATTAGTTTTTAGAACAAATTAAGTCTCTATTTAGTACACATTTTGGTTATGAAAATACATTTTCACTGTTAATGTGATAGAGAATATGTGGTTGAAAAAGAAGGAAGAGTTATTGATGTGATGAAAAATATTATTTTATGAAAGAATGTGTGGTTAAAAATGAGTAGAAGAATTAGAATGAAAAATATAATATAATTGAAACAAGGCCTAAGATAATTTCTATCAAAAAGTTCTTTTACAAGAAGTAAAAGTAAAAGGCATATCCAACGACTAAAAAAAGTTAGATACTCACAATCCGCCGATGGCGATGGAGGCGCCGACTGCAAAAATAGTGCCACCCTGAGCCCCATGATACATGACCAATCTGCTCCCATAATAAGACAAGAAGGACCAAATTGCAAAAACCACAGCATTACTTCCAATGGCCAAACCTTTAGCCAAACCCTGTTTTAATCCCAATTCAACAGTCCCTTGAAGAGCAGCAGAGTATTCAGCAATTGTTTTGCTTTCTCCAACAAAAGAATACACTGTTCGAATAGAAGAAATTGCTTGTTCCACTACTGTACCGGCTTTATTGTACTCGTCCCTCATCTTTCTTGCAATGCTCATAAGAGCCCTTCCGTACATTAAACCTGGGATGATGAGAAGTACGATGAAGGGAAATCCCACAATTGCTAGCCTCCAAAACAATATGAATCCCGCTACGTACGAACCAATGAATGTTGCTAAGTTCATCACAAAGACTGGAACCTATTATTTGAATTCCAGACGAGGTTAGAGCCCCGAAGATTAAATAGACCATAATCTCAATCACGAGAACATTAATAAGTAAACGAATATGTTCACTTGCCACTGCAGGTTTTTATTAATAAGAGAAAATTTATGATTGATTCATCCAATATGTAAACTTTGTAAATAGTTTTACTGCGAATTCCCTACATTTAGAGAATGATCTCACGTTTCTCGTCTAAAAAATGATCTCTTCGTAAATCTAGTAATTTTAGGTGATATGCAATCAATGGATTGGTGAACGCTATAATTAGTCTAAGCATAGTCTAAAATATATGTCTATGTAACGAACTTGTTAGTAGATAGTATATAGGACATATTTGTTAGTATAAATAATGTTACTTGTACATAATAAGATTACATAATGAATTATATTGAAATGAGGTGTCATAAAAGATTGGAGAAGTGTGTTTTTTCGTTTTTATTTTTTGTTGAAGAAATTCTGACACAACGTAGCACAACCGTGATAATAGAACATGAAATCTTACCCTTTTCTCTTCTTTAATTATGTTCAATTCACCATACATGAGTTACTAGCTTGATAGCTGATCAAATTAAAGAACATTAATAACAAGGTTGATACGCATAACAAACAAAAATATTTGAATAATGTTATTGTACATATTTTATGTATATAATGGTATACATGACGATGACATGGAGGGGAGAAAAGATTATAATAACTAAATTTCTTTTCATCGCGTCTCTTCTTATGTACAAATAACAATACTAAAAAATATTTACTTTATTTTCTTCTTCAATCTTATATAATTTACTTATAGCTCGTTTTGCAGAATTTATGCTTCAACTTTTGTTAGAGGAACTTTATAAAGAAGCTAACTTAGTTCATATTAATTTAAAAACTCTTTTAGATGAAAAAAACATTTTTCAAGAATTATTCAAAAATGTTTAAAAATAGATTCTTAATATCGAAAGCAACTTTCGACTTTTTAAAACTCATGCCAAATGGGCTCATGAAAAACTTATCAGATAGAGAAAGAGTTACCAACCTTTTCACTAATGACCTCTTGAATAACAAGACTATCATTGGAGACACTTGTAATAACCTCTGCAGTACAAGTTACATGCAAATCAAAGTAACCTACGTCTTGCCTCATTATTGCTTTTAAATATCTTGCTCTTAATCTCGAAGCTTGTCTTTCTGCCGTTCTTGTCCAGCAATATCCTTCTAAATTGATTAAGAACAAAAATTAATTAAATAATTATTGAAAAATCACCAAGAAAATTGAGGGCTAAAAATAAAAAACTAAATTTTGTAGTTAAATTACAACAATACCTACCAAGAAAACAAGCTAGCCATTGCCCACATGCAATGTAGCACAAAACCACTGCATTCTGCAACACAAGTGCCAAAATAAAGTTAGTATTATTTATCGTTTTCAATTCCGTCACTAAGTCCCTGTTTGGTGCACATTTTGAGTTCTAAAATGAATTTTTTTGTTTGATGTGATAGAGAATATGTAATTGAAAAAAAAAAGTTATTGACGTGATGGAAAATATTATTTTATTGAAGAATGTGTGGTTGAAAATGAGTAGAAGAATAAAAATGAAAAAAATAATAGGACTCAAACAGTAGCTAAAGTTATCTCTTCTAAAATTTAATTTGTTAAAAGATGATATTTATTCATTTAAAATCCATTTTTAATATGATATTCACATAAAATCAGATTTATTTTTCAATTAAATTACTAATACTACAAAATTTCATAAAAAGATGACGACAAAATTTGAACTTAAATCTTTTATAAGTCAAAATATTAGAGAAATACTACACATATGGGCCTGTTTCATCTCCATTTTTCTCAAAATATATTTTTTTCTATTCTTTTCAGTTACATATTTTTTAATAAAATAATATTATACGCAATTAATAAACTTTTCCATCATTTTTAAACACACTCTCAAAATGGGGTCAAACACACCCATATGTTAATTTAAGTGACAGGCCATAATTTTGTCTTCCACAAAACCTGAAGTGCATTTTTGCCTAAAAAATGCTTTTTCCAAAAATCCAACTTTTCTATAAAAAACAAACAAACAAACAGAAATCGTCTGCGCCGTGTACACTTCACTCGCCAGTGGGCCCAAAATTAAAGAGAAAAAAAATCAAAAAATACCTAACACTGGAACCATTTTCTACTTTCAAGAAACAAAAAAAAAATTTCATTTGAACCAAGTTCTTTAAAATTTATTTTTTTTCGAAATCATTTTTAATTTCATATTTTACCAAAAAAAAAAAATTACATGTAAATTAAAATTATTTTTTCACCATATATCCTCTCAAAAAATCACCTTTTCTAAAAACATAAGGGCCTAAATTGCATACCATGAATGACTCTTAACTGTAACTCCAGATGAAAAAGAACGTAGCGAAACTGTAGAAGTAATTATNACACACAGAGAGAGAGAAGGGGGTGGGGTGCAGACAAACCTTGTTGATGTTATGAGTGAAATTCTCTGTAATTGAAGTAGTTGCACTGCCAAAATTGTTCATAAGCTTGCTAGTGATTAAAAGCATAGCCGGCATGGAAATTCCATCAACAATGGCTCCCAAGAACCCTAAACTCATCAACACGGCATCGTGACTATCCGCATGCATGAATATTGATCGAAAAGAACCATTTTTCTTCTTATTATTCTCCATAATCTTCCTCTTATTCCCCATATTCTGATTTTACAACTGAAAAACAAAACAACACACACAGAGAGATTAAGTCTCTACCGTTGTTGTTCTTGTTTTTTTGCTACAATTATTTGCGGGCTTACTTCTGCAAATATTATATCATTTAACGAGCTTGATGAGGACGAATTTAGAGATGATATCGAACGTGTATTTATAGGGAAAGTTTTATTGGGATTGATTGAGACTTTTAGGGAAGTTGGGGGTGGTGGTGGTGGGGTAGTATATACACGTATACACATACACACATAAATAAAAAGTATAAAATTATATAGAATTATGCTATTTGTACATTTTTTTTTTTTTTACATCTTTGCATATATGTGTAAAAATTTGTGTTACTAATTATTTTAAATATTATTAAAATCGATGACAAAAATATTGGCCACCTCATACACGTCAATCAAACAAACTGTGCGTATAGCAAAATTGATAATTGATTTGTATATAAAATGGAAGTTCAATGAGCATGTGGTGACAGAGAAGATCATGAACAGTTGTTGACTTTAGTCTTCCACAAAATGTCGTCATGAATGACGATGATAGATTTTAAGCTCATTTGTGAACTGCATTATTGGTGTTCAATTACAAAAACATAAACCTCCCCAAAAAAAGTTATTTAAATCTTAAATTTTTTATGTTAACATATCAGAAGTTTCTAGGTTCAAATGATTTTCATTTTATTTAATTTTATTACTCTCGTTCTTGATTTTGTGGTTCGAATATGATGAAATACCTTTCTACAATCTTGGTTCAAATTAAAAATAATATGATTTTACTTTAAGAAGTGAACTAAACCATCATCTAAAATTTTAAACTTCTAAATATGAGATGGGTTTGTTTATTTATATGTTTTTTATTCACCAGATATCCTCACATTCATCCGATCCTCATTTTTCTTCGAAAGTATGGTAGAATCTATTGGTCAATTTTTCATCAACGAGTAATGGTAAATTTGAATTTGAAATTTGTCATTTTATAAATGGGTATAGCGACTGATTTGAAAGACGTTTTTCTACTCTATTGTTGAACTAATTTATTTAAAAGTTTCATGTTGTTAGAGAAAAATCACTAATTTATTTATTTAAATAATCTTCGTTAGATGGATATTTTCTAGTCTAGACGATGAAGGGTTGATCGGATTGTGCAAGATAGATACGACTTCAACCAAGGCAAGTAAATCTTTGCAGAAATTTTGAATTTTTTTTTTCAAGCATTTACTAATAAAGAAAAAGAAATTAAGAACATTGTTACCAACTTTGCAACTTGATTTATCTTACATGGATAGTCTAATCAAGTGTGTGTATGAACCTGTTAGATCTCGATTTGGATATCTGAATACTACACGAACTGATCTCTAATACTTGAAACAAAGGAGTCGATGTGTGTTTTTGTCGCCCCTTCAATGTTTAAGCTAAAGAGAGAATTTATGCAAAATGTTATATGCTAGAAATTATGTAAAAGCATACATGAATTAATGAACTTGATCCTGTATTTATAGATGTTGGTGATAGAGTTTTAAGAGGATTCAACCACTTGTAGTCCTTATCCTTATTATGCAAGGTGTTTGTGTTATATTAAAAGTATTTTGTTTGAGTTTGAATCAAACTTATGGTAGGTTGGCAATTTGGATTGGGATAAAAGTTATGGAGAGTCACAATCAAAGTTGGATTAATGTTTCTAAAACGTATTAGATTAGGACAAGGTAGTCGTTATCGCAGAGCATGACCCAGACCTATAAGGTCCGACCTCCACTTTTAGCCGGATTCTTGCATGGATATTTTGGTAGAGGTGAGATTGGGCTTATGGACTCGAGTTCGGGGGACATCATTTTTTCTCGTATCATACATCCAGATTGCACCAAATGGTTATGTAATCAAGCTACGAGGTGAGATGCAAGGAGGTTGAGAAGCTTAAGGTCGAACTCCATTGTTGATTGTGGGTAACAGGTGGGTGTTTGACACTTGTTGGACACTTGTAAGGTAAGGAGTATGCGATATTGAATGATCGCCATGTGGCACGAATCCAAGGGTCAGGATTACACGACGTTTGACTTTCCTAAGACCCCTATAAATACCCAGTTAAATTTAATTTTTAACTTTAAAAAAAAAAAAAAAGCCAAATAAAGACAAAATATAGTGAACATCAATTTATGAAAATTATACATATAACATACATTGATGAAAAAATGAATAAAAGATGTAGGGTATTGATGACATAATAAATTTTACCATGTCCAAAAGAAAGATTAGGTGTTTAATTCATATTTTTATTTGATATTTCTGTTTGACTAGCAATACCATCTTGCTTGAGAGTGAGAGGAAACATAGCGTCACTCTTGAGTCAAAAATGCCTTAAAAAAATATACCATTTTTCTTATATTTGAAAATTTTTAAAAATGCATAAAAGTAAACCCCCAAAATAACAAATTAACAATATATAAATCCCTAGCTAGAATGATACTCAATAATCAAGTTTATAAAGTATCTTTTTAATTTTTCAAAAAGTGAAAAAAAATAAAAATGAATTACTTCAAAAAGGAGAAACAAAGTTCACTTACTCATGAACTGGGACGTTTTTTAAGTCGAATATTAAGGACCACACAAGGGTTTAAAGACACGTTTGGTACTTCTTTGTTTAAAATGGTAAAATTATAGAGAGAATGAATTTTCTAAAGATATAAATTGCTTCCGCACATATCTTTGAGCGTGATTAAATCTTACTTTATTTATTAAAGTGTCTCGTACACAAATATTTTATAAATGAGTATAGCGACTGATTTGAAAGACGTTTTTCTACTCTATTGTTGAACTAATTTATTTAAAAGTTTCATGTTGTTAGAGAAAAATCACTAATTTATTTATTTAAATAGTCTTCGTTAGATGGATATTTTCTAGTCTAGACGATGAAGGGTTGATCGGATTGTGCAAGATAGATACGACTTCAACCAAGGCAAGTAAATCTTTGCCGAAATTTTGAATTTTTTTTTTCAAGCATTTACTAATAAAGAAAAAGAAATTAAGAACATTGTTACCAACTTTGCAACTCGATTTATCTTACACGGATAGTCTAATCAAGTGTGTGTATGAACCTGTTAGATCTCGATTTGGATATTTGAATACTGCACGAACTGATCTCTAATACTTGAAACAAAGGCGTCGATATGTGTTTTTATCGCCCCTCCGATGTTTTAAGTTAAAAAGAGAATTTATGCAAAAGGCTATATGCTAGAAATTATGTAAAAGCATACCTGAATTAATGAACTTGACCCTGTATTTATAGATGTTGGTGATAGAGTTTTAAGAGGATTCAACCACCTGTAGTCCTTATCATGCAAGGTGTTTGTGTTATATTAAAAGTATTCTGTTTGATTTTGAATCAAACTTATGGTAGGTTGGCAATTTGGATTGGATAAAAGTTATGGAACAATCAAGGTTGGATTAATGTTTCTAAAATGTATTAGATAAGGAAAAGGTAATCGTTATCGTGGAGCGTGACCTCGACCTATAAGGCCCGACCTCTACTTTTAGCCCGATTCTTGCATGGATATTTTGGTAGAGGTGAGATTGGGCTTATGAGCTCGAGTTCGGGGGACATCATATTTTCTCGTATCATACATCCAGATTGCAGCAAATGGTTATGTAATCAAGCTACGAGGTGAGATGCAAGGAGGTTGAGAAGCTTGAGGTCGAACTCCATTGTTGATTGTGGGTAACAGGTGGGAGTTTGACACTTGTTGGACACTTGTAAGGTAAGGAGTATGCGATATTGAATGATTGCCATGTGGCACGAATCCAAGGGCCAGGATTACACGACGTTTGACCTTCCTAAGACCCCTATAAATACCCTATTTTCACCCCTCACTTTTCACTTTTTCACTCTCAACTCTCAGTAACAGCAGTTCGAGTTCGGAGCTAGTGGGTTTTGTAAGAGACCACCTTAAGAGGTAAGTGTTTGAGCTTTTAAGTTATTTATTTAATATAAGTAGTATAATGCCAAGTGGTAGTAGTAAGGGGACAAGTGATAGTAGTAGTCGTTCTTCTAGGAGCTCGACCTCTGGTAGCCCCGAGGGCGCAGGTACGTCCCTTATTCCCATTGTCGTACCTATGAGCTCGTTCCCTAAGGACTAGACGGTCTTGACCTTCCCCAAAGAGCCAACTAGGTATAAGGAATACGTAATTATTAAGATGGCTAGGGAGTTCAGGGTCATGATCCTACGTGATGTTAAGGCCATCGAGCTGACTGAGACAGTACTAGATGCTTGAGATGGGGAGATGACTTTTTTTAGTGATGAGCTTAAGGCCAGACTTAGGTGGCCTCTCCACCTATTCTTCATCCACTTCCTGACTTCTTTTTTCATGTGTCTGGGCCAACTAGCCCCTAATAGGTGGAGGCTCTTGATATACTTTTTTATTTTATATAGATACATTGGGGTCAAGTCTAGGCTCAATCTCTTGAGGACGGTTTTTGACATGAAATTCTCGCAGGGGTACAACTACTTCATGTACTTGTCTACAAAATGGGGGTTTAGAACTCTTGAAATCCCAAGCTCACATCAAGGTTGGAATGAGCATTTCTTTTTTGTAAAGCCTCAAGACCTCGACCACCCCTTTAGCCCGAAGTGGGAAATCCCCGATAAGGTGAGATTTAATAAAGCTCACGAATACCTCGAGGCTTTAGAAATTGATAGGCTAAAGTTAGTAAACTAGGATCCTCTTGTAGTAAAAATTGATCATCTACTCGAGGATGACACCATCGACCTTGCCAACGTGAGGGGCATCGAGAGTATGATCTTTATCATCTTTTATTTTTCTGTGCATTTCCCCGAACTTGAGATCAAGCTAATGTCTTGTGTCAATTTTTGCAAAGTTAGAGATGTCTTTTGATCATTCCAAACTCCTCCCAAACGTCCACCGCAAGGTAAAGGGCTCGAAGCCCAAGGTACCCTCCCATCAAAGGTGAAGAAGAAGGCGATGGAGATAGCCCAAGCAAATTTCCAAGCGGGGTCAGGCAGTCATAGAGAACAAAGAGTCCGGTCCCTCCACCATAGTCTTCTCCTCAAGCAAATGCTCGAGCTTCTACTCCTCAGAGTGTACCCGAGATCATCGACCTGGATGATTTTGTTATCCTCTTGATCTCGATGGACAAATATGCACAATACTCACTGATCTCGAGCATTGTGAACAAATATGTTGCAGAGGTCGAGCATCATGAAGGGACAAAGATCTTTGAGCTATTGACTCTAAAGGTAAGAATCTCGATCTGTAGTTATTTTAGTTTTTTGCATCTTTTGCGCACAATCTGACATTGGCCTTGTTTTCCCTTTTCAAACTTGAGTGTGGCTCGGGGGCTTAGCCTTGAAGGGGGCCAGCACTTCGCAAAATAGATGAGCTCAAGGAGAAGATCGAACAAAGCAAAAGGCATGTTCGCGAGCTCAAGGTCGAGCGTGACCTGGTAAGGATTGAAACCTGAAATGCTTAGGATGAGGTGGGTGCTGCAAAGGATGAGGTCGAAGAGGCCAAGCTCGATCTCATTCATGCCAAGAAGGGGTTTGAAAATTAGTTACTGAATGCTCAAGCTTAGGCAATGGAAGAGTTTAAGAAATCTAAAGAGTTCGGGATGCTACTTGGATAGTATGGTTCATGCTCTTACCACTACAGTCTGATGCTTGCTTGCTCATTTTTGCAAACCAAGTTACCCGATGACTTGAAGCCCCTAGTCGAGAAACTAAGGACAGCCAATAAGCATGTAAACGAGCTCATATCATGGCACTCATATCGATGTCGAGAGGGAGGCTGAAGATGAAGGAGAAGAAGATGTCAGAGGGAGGCTGAGACTCAGATCATAGCACTCATATCGATGTAGAGACTGATACTGCCAACGTGACAGATTTAGATTAGGCCCCAACCCCCAAACTCTAGTATTTTTGAGAGTTTTTGAAAGTGTAATGAATATATTGCCCGTCCTGGGTTCTTTTATTTAATTTTTGTCAATATTATTGGCTCGATGTGTTCTTACTTGTTATTAGTATGTTTGTGTTTTTAATATGTAAACACGGATCGAGCTCAATGCTCATAATGCTCGATATCTAACATAGCTAAGTGAAGCTCGAGCTATTTGTAGCCGCGAAATAGCTCGAACTCTTAATTTCGAAGCTTAATCTTTTCATGCTTCAGTAGATAGAGCTCGAGCGTGGCACTTGGCAATTATTTTTGACAAGAGCTCGAGCATTTTGTAGAGGCTTTAACTTTTTTAATAGTTTGACAAGTAGCTTGAGCTTTTATTTCAACAGGTCTGATATTTTTGAACTTTAATAAAGCTCGTGCAAGCTACTTGGTCGTAGCTCGATCTTTTATGAGTACCGTAATGTTTGTAAACTTTAATAAGTTGAGCTCAAGCGTGCTACTTGACTATTATTTTGAGCAAGTAGTTTGAGCTTTTGTGAAAGTTGTAATATTTTTAGGTTTTCATATGTAAAGCTCGGGGTTGTTTGTGGATATTGAAGAACAGCCCGAGCTCGAACTCAATATACTTTGGCATTATAAGATATTCAGGTCGGGTCATAAAGGTTAAGAACAGTTGCGTGCTTGTGCATGTCCTTAAGCTAAGTAATTGTGTTATCTGCATACGCAGGACACAGTCTTATGCTAAATAGATGTATTAACTGCATGCGGGGGAGGGGGGCACAGCCTTACACTAAATAAATTTATTAGCTACATGTGCGGGGCACAATCTTACGCTAAATAGATGTATTAGTTGCATGCATGAGACACGACCTTACATTAAATAAATGTATTAGATGCATGTGCGGAGCACGACCTTACTCTAATAAGAGATGTTTGGGCAAGTTTTTATTGTCAAAATGAACTCGTATAGAATAATGTAAATGTAGATGGGCGTGTAGGCCTGAAAAAGAAAACAATATGAGGGCATGCAAGCCCAAGCTAAACTGTTTGATAATCCATATGAATACTTCCCAAATTTTCAAGGTCTTGCTCGGGTCTTTATCCTCTGGCCATCGAGGTGTTGGAGTGAGTTCTGCTATAAAGTCAATAAAGGCCTACGCCTTAATTGAGGGCCACAACCAGAACTCTATATCAAATTCACCAAGTTCGATCGCCCATTTCAACAATCTTCCTGAGACATCTGACTTTTGAAGTATGTGTCTGAGTGGTTGATCTGTGAGTACAACAATTGGATGAGATTGAAAGTATTGACGTAGCTTTTTGGCAGCTATAACCAAGGCAAGAGCAAGCTATTCAGCTAATGTATATCGAGTTTCTGTATCAAGTACTTTACTCATATAATAGATGGGTTGCTGGACCTTTCCACTTTCCTTTACCAATACATTTCTTACTATATTTTAAGAAACGTCAAAGTATAACAACAAAGTATCGCCGGGTTTTAGCTTGGTAAGTACTAGAGGTGTTGCCAATGTTCTTTTGAGTTCTCGGAAGGCTTAATCACATTCCTTATTCCAATCAAAGCTTCAGTTGCCCCTAAGAACTTTGAAGAAGGAAATACACTTTTTTGTTGCTCGAGATATGAATATGTTCAAAGTCACCACTGGCCTGTTAATTCCTAAATATCCATTTTGTTCTTAGGGGGCTCCATAGAGACCAAAGCCTGGATCTTGTCAAGATTGGCCTCGAACCCTCTATTTTTTAATAATGAAACCTAAGAATTTGCCTGAAGTCACTCCAAAGGCACATTTTGTAGGATTGAGTTTTATCTTGTATTTTCGCAGTGTAGCGAAGACCTCCTCAAGGTCACTAATATGACAATTTACTTACTTGCTTTTAACTATCATGTCGTCCACATATTCTTTAATGTTCTTCCCTATCAATTCAGCAAAGACAATATTAATTCGGGGTAGATGGTAGCTGGCTTTAGGGTATGCTTTGTTTAATACAGTGAAGTTAATGTAAACTTCCCTATCAATTCAGCAAAGACATTATTAATTCGGGGTAGATGGTAGCTGGCTTTAGGGTATGCTTTGTTTAAATCAGTGAAGTTAATGTAAACTCATCATTTTCCACTGACTTTCATGACAACGACAACGTTGGCGAGTCAATCGAGATATTGGACTTCCAGAATCGTGCATTAATGAGCTTAGCAATTTCTTCTCGTATGACATCCCACCATTTTGATGTAAACTGTCTCTTTCTTTATTTGATAGGTCTTGTATCTGGATTTATATTAAGTCTGTGTACGCAACTTTGGGGTCAATTCCAGGCTTGTCTTTAACTATCCAAGTGAATACGTCGTTGTTGCGGAAGAGATAGCTAATAAGTTCAGCTATGGTTGTAGTATCAAGATCTCGACCAACTGTAACTTTTCTACAAGTTTGAGCTCGACCTCTTCCAATTCTTCCACGGGGGCAAGTCTCTTACAATACTCAAGATCAAGCTCGAACTCCGAAAGTTGCATGACGTCAGCTTCGATTTTTCGAACGCTAATAACATAGCATTGTCTAGTCATCGTTTGACTTCTCCAAACTACCCAACCCCATTACTTGTAGGAAATTTCATTGTTCGGTGAAAAGTCGAGACAATGGCTTTAACTCTATTAAATAGTAGCCTTCCGAGTATGGCATTGTAGGCCGTGTGAGCACGGACTACATGGAAAGTTGTGATCTATGTTACATGTTGCCCTTCTGATCTTAAAGTAAGAGATAACCTAACAATGCCTTCTGGAATAATGACTCCACCACTGTACCCCGGAAATGAGAGGTTTTGACCGGCTTAAGTTGTTTGGTTGAAATACCAACTTGAATGAAATCCTTATGGGATACTACATTAGCCGTGCTTTCATTATCCACTAGAATTCTTCGTATCTCAAAATTAGCAATGATCATCGATATAACTAAGGCGTCATTGTGAGGAAAATATATGGCTTCTAAGTCTTTTTCATTGGGTCCTTGACGCATCCATATGAGTGATGCGGTTGTCTTCCTGATACGCTTGCTGCTTGCAAAGAAAGCAGAGAATTTATCGGTCAAGTCTGAAAAAGAAGCTATAGAGTTGGGTTCCAATGTGGAAAACCAATCCTTAACCGCATTAGTGAGGGTCTGAGGGAAGGCCTTGCTCATTACTGCATCAAGTGCAACCTACAAGTTCATGATATCTATGTATATGTTGAGATTATTAATGGGGTCAGTTGTCCCATCATACTCCTTTACACAAGAATACTTAAATTTGTCTGGCAGAAGGTATGACAAGAATTCAATGGTAAAAGAAGTGTTAGGGGTGAACTAGTGGTGGCCCTAACCCTCACGGGCTCGTAGCTCGTGAACTTAAGTTCGGCTCGTGCCCAAGCTCGTGAACTAGTTCTTGCTTTTATTACAGTCATCCGACGGAGCTCGCAACCTTGGATGCCATTTTAGCTCTTTAAAGTCTTTGATCTACATCAAAATGTTAGACCTCATGGCGTTCAATCGAGTGAAGGATGTTGGAGGAGGGTCTTGCCTTGGCTTACCTCGAAAAGGATCCGGACGTAGCCTGGACTCATGGTGCCTTTGCTCGAGTTTACTTGATGACTTGGTATCTCTCTTTGGAAACATGGGTTCCTCCATGTTAATGTATTTCTCAACTTGAGTAAGTAGGTCAGTCACTAATTTGTGAGGGATTTTTGATAGATACGTCTTGAACGCTTCCCATCTTATGGCATATGTTAAGGCAGAGACCGCAACTGTGATATATAGATCGAGAATCTAAAGTCTTTCTTTATTTAACCTTGTCATGAAATTGCGAAGTTTTTCATTGGGTCCTTGACGCATTCGTATGAATGATGCGGTTGTCTTCCTGATACACTTGCTGCTTGCAAAGAAAGCAGAGAATTTATCGGTCAAGTCTGAAAAAGAAGCTATGGAGTTGGGTTCCAATGTGGAAAACCAATCCTTAGCCGCATTAGTGAGGGTCTGAGGGAAGGCCTTGCTCATTACTGCATCAAGTGCAACCTGCAAGTTCATGATATATGTGTATATGTTGAGATTATTAATGGGGTCAGTTGTCCCATCATACTCCTTTACACAAGAGTACTTAAATTTGTCTAGCAGAAGGTATGACAAGAATTCAATGGTAAAAGATGTGTTAGGGGTGAACTAGTGGTGGCCCTAACCCTCACGGGCTCGTGGCTCGTGAACTTAAGCTCAGCTCGTGCCCAAGTTCATTTTTTTTTCTAAAGAAATGTATATTTAAAAAATTGCTTACAAAATATATCTTGAAAACTTGAACATTGCCTTTTTAAAGATTGGGTTTTATTTTTTGTTTACCCTTTTATACTATATTAAAATAAAAATA